>PVLC010022086.1:12225-27275 GCA_004027655.1 Graphiurus murinus | reverse complement strand
GAGGCGCAGGGCACTGGATGCTGTCTCAGGGCCTGGCTCCTCGGCGGCGCAACTCGGGACGCGGGGCACCGGGGCGCAGGGGGCCGGATGCTGTTTCAGGGCCTGGCTCCTCGGCGGTGCAGCTCGGGGCGCGGGGCACCGGTGCGCAGGGGGCCGGATGCTGTTTCAGGGCCTGGCTCCTCGGCGGCGCAACTCGGGGTGCAGGTCACCGGGGCGCAGGGGGCCGGATCTCCTGTGGCATTCTTTATGGCTTTTTCTCTCCCTTCCCTTCCCTAATCCCTCCTAGTCACTCCCCTGGAGTCCCTGCTCATCTATTTGACGTTACCCTTACTTCCAAATACCTCTCTAGCTTTCACATATAAGAGAGAACATACATCTACGCGTTCTTTGGGACTGGCTGTATTCACTTAGTATAATATTCTGGAATTCCATCCATTTTCCTGCAAAAGGCACGATCCTGTTCTTTGTGGCGGAGTAAAATGCCATTGTGTGTATATACCAGAGCTTTTGTGATCCATTCATCCACGGATGGACACCTAGGCTGGCTCCATAATTTGGCTATTGTACATTGTGCGGCTATGAACATGGATCTGTAATTATGATTCTAATATTCTTATTTCAGTATGTGCTTTCTGGCTTTTCAAAGAAAATGTTCGCTGACCTCTGTTCTAGAAGAATGCCACACTTCTGATGTTTGCTTGCTCTTGATCTGCCTCTGAATATAATGCATCTACAAAACCATCCAAGTAACCGCGAGGGCGGTTTGTCAGGGTTGCTAACCCCTGGCCCAGGAGAGCCAGAGCTCCACCGAGGCGTGGAGTAGGAGTCTGCAGGAAGATTTTTAACAGAATCCTCTGCTAGGGGACCTGCTGATAGCAGCTCCCTCCCCGCACTTTCTCAGGTTTTGTAGGAAAAAAGTTTTGCGAAGGGAAAAGTGTTCTGGACGCTAGCATCCCACAAGGATGGTAAGGTTTACCCTGAAAGGTGAACTGAAAACAAGGGCCGTTTACTTGAGAATGTGAAAAATCTCAGTTTGCGGTGGTGGCGACAGGCACACGCTAGTGTCAGCCTGCTCTCTCCTCACTGACATTGCCTGGATTAAAAATAGCTGCTCTGTTTGTCCTTCAGCCCCGTATTGAACTGGAGCCTTGGAGCCGCGTTCTCCTTAGCTTCATGCTTAATGAAGCATAATTTGTATTAATAGCAGCTATTAAATCTAGAGTGCTTAATAGGAATTTAGAGTGGAGGCCTGGAGTCATTGAGCTTCTCGAACGTGGTCCCCAGAGAGCTGAGCTCAGGCCTGAACCCCAGCAGCAATGAATCTTGGGCCTGCTAAGGGGAAGCAGGTGGTTGGGCAGGAGGAGAAAGAAGAGGAGAGAGGTGGGGTTCAAAACCTCCAACTCAGCCTGGAGTCTTCTCTGGTTCCAGGTCCTATAAGAGGGTAGTTTCTTCCCTGTGATTGGGCCCATTCTAGGAAAGAAAGTGTTAGGTGCTGGAGAACATGTGGACTTGGTGATTTTAGAGATCTGAGTTCAGATTTGGGTTCTGCTTTGTGACGTGGTTTTGGTTTCTTAAAGTCTCTGCACTTCAAATCTTCTTACCTGGGAACCAGACACTCATGAACATCCTACAATGAAGTTGCTATGAAGAATATAGTAAGGAAAGACATAGAAATTGAGATTTGATGTTAACTCTGCGCCTCTTGTTTCCCAGCCATCTCGAAAGCTGGTTCTATTTTACAAATGATCTGGAAGGATTTCCATAGAAAATTATTTTGGGAAGCAAAATAGCTTTCTTTGAGACCTGCACTGGCAAACATTTCCCCGCCATACCCAGGTTCTCCTCCAACAACACACAATGTGTTTTCACTGTTTTCTGAATCTCCTGTTCAAATGTCTGTCTCTATCCTGTGATTCACTTCAAGTGCTCCTTGGGGAAAATGTGTTTTTCTCATCCTTTGACTTCTGTTGCCAAGCGCAGGGTCTGGGCCCAAAGATGAGCACACTCGATCCTCGTCGCTATCATCACCGTTATTTTACAACTGAGGAAACAGTGTCAAACACAAGGTCTGACTGTCTGTAGTAGCACCAGCTGCTTGCCCCTGGGCAAATCACTTAATCCATCTGGGCCTTAATATCTACATCTGCGAAATAGGGTTAATAATAGAACAACTGCATAGGTTTTTCAGAGAATTGACTATAAGAACGCAGCTCCTAGGTAGTGCTTGAAGCCTGCAGTTCTTATCCCAGGAAAAGCTGAGATGTCTCCAGTGAGCAGCCTGTTGCTTATCCTGACGGTTGCACTTTTGATGCCACTAGTCTTTTCTGCACTGGGATGTGGTCTGGGCTGCCCAGTGGAGGTCTGGCTCCATGCACAGCTCAGCTTAGCGCTTGGGAAGGGGTAGGCAGCAGCAGCAGATGAACCAGAAATTAGCAATGGTACCTTCGGAAGGTGCCACTTGAGGCAAGCCATAGCAATGCCCCAGGTCCATTTAAATGCACCTGGGTGTGTGTGGGGAGAGGGATGCTTTCAACAATTTACTAAGTCCCTGAAGCAGGAGGATGAGGAACAGTCTGTGCCTTGGACTCAGGCAGCCAACGAGACACACAGTGGAGACTTGGCCCCTTGAACCAGTGTGAGCCTGTAAATCAGGACATGACTAAGCATTCTTGTTCCAGGAACTGGTCATAGGAGAGGAGGAGTTTTCTACTGCTTCCGGAACAAGGAGAGATCTCAGTTTCATGCGCAAATGGACAAGGCTGCAAGAACTGTCCACACAGTGGAGACCAGCCCATGGGCCTTTATTTCAACTGACTGCTCATTTCGACCTATGATCTTGGCTTACCTGAAACCGCCCAATCACAGAGCTGGGGCTACTTTTTTTTTTTTTTTTTCCTTTTTTAACTCATGAATTGCTTAGTTTTGAAATTTGTTGTTGTCATTGTTGTTGTGTGGGGGATTGAACCCAGAGGCAGTCTACCTCCCAACTGGCTGGCCTCAAACCTGCGATCCTCCTATCTCAACCTCCCAAGTACTGGAATCACAAGTGTACACCCTGCTACTTATTTTTGGAATTTTACATTTAATACTTTTGGACTGAGGTTCAAACTCTGGGAAGATGGGAAGAGAAGCCATAGATACCAGAGGACTACTCAAATTCTTCTTTAAACCTCAATTGTATTGCATTTTATGGATACAACACATTTTGTTTACTCATTGTCTCTTGATTTTTTTTTATTATAGGAAGAACACTTAACAGGAGATCTACCCTCTTAAAAAAATTTTAAATATACAATACAGTGTTGTCAACTATAGACACAGTGTTATACAGCTGATTTCTTGAACTTATTCATCTTGCCAACTGAAACTTTATACTTGCTAAATAGTTGTTCTAAATTACCTCTTCCTGCTGCTAGCAACTACAAGTCTATTCTCTACTTCATGAGTTTGAGTATCTTAGATACCTCATATTGGTGGAATAATACAGCATTTGTCCTTCTGTGACTGACCTATTTTACTTAAGATTTATCCATGGTTTTGCATATGACAGGATTTCCTTCATCTTTTTTCTTGGTACTGGATATTGAACCGAGGGGAATTCAACCTCCAACCTATACGCCCAGTCCTTCTTTGGTTTTTATTTTGAAACAATCTCGCTAAGTTGCTGGTGGTCTCGCTAAGTTGCTAAGGCTGGCCTCGAACCTGCAATCTTCCTCTCTCAGCTTTCCAAGTACTGGGATTTACAGGCGTGCACCACTGCACCTGGTAGAATCTTCTTTTATAAGCCTGAATATTGTTCCATTATATATACATATCACATTTTCTTTGTCCATTCATCTGTAAATGGGCATTTAAATTGTTCTATTTCTTGGCTTTCATGAATCCTATTGCAATGAACACACCAAGTGCAGGCATCTCTGATACCTCTGAATTTTCCAATTTCAGTTCTGTTCATGTATATTATTTTCTGATTAACATATATTACCTGTTCATGCTAGTGGGGTCAGTGTGATATTTCAGCACATGAATGCAGCATGTACTGATCAAATCAGGGCAGTTATACTTCTCTATGTTCAAAGCCTTTGAGCTCCTCTCTTTTAGCTTTTCACAAAACATATAATAGATTATCATCAATTATTTTCATCCCTGTGTGTTATGGAACACCAGAACTTATTCCTTCTGTCTTATCTCTTAGCCAGTATGTCTTTATCCACCCTCCTCTGCACCTCGCCTACCTTTTCCACCCTCTAGTGATCACTGTTCTATATTCAGGTTGACTTTCATTTTTTTTTGCTTCCTCACATGAGAGAGAACATATGGCATTTGTCTTTCCATTCTGGCTTATTTTACTTAATGCAGTGTCTTCCAGTTCCATCCATTTTGTTGCAAATAATAGGATTTAGTTATTTTTTAATGGATAGTAATGTTCCATTGTGTGTACATACCACATTTCATTTCTTCACTCATCGCTAGCTTGGCATCCAACTTGATTCTATAGTCTTGGCTATTGTGAATAGTGCCACAGTCAACATGGTGTGCAGCATCTCTCAGTATGCTACTTCACTGCCTTTGGATATATACTCAGAAGTGGAATAGCGGGATCATATGGTTGATCTAATTTTACTCTTCCAAGGGAGCGCTCTATTGTGCTTTAGAATGGTTGGCCTAATTTTCCTTCTCACCAACAGTGTTTGAGACTTCTTCATACATTCTGGATACTAATTTCTTGTCAGACAGACAGTTGGCAAATAGTCTCTCCCTTTCCGTAGGCTGTCTCTTCGTTTTGTTGATTGTTTCTTTTGCTGCAATCACATTGGTCAATTTTTGCTTTTTCTCCTGTGCTTTTGGGGTCGTAGCCACATGCCAGAAACATCGTTGCCTACTCCAAGCTCCTGAAGCATTTTCTCCATGTTTTTTTTTTTTTTTTTTTTTTTTTTTTCGGTATTGGGGATTGAACTCAGAGGCATTCTACTTCCGAGCTATACCCCCAGACCTATTTTTTATTCTTTATTTTGAAACAGGGTGTCACTAAGTTGTGAAAGGCCTCACTAGGTAGCTGAGGCTGGCCTCAAACCAGGATTCTCCCGTCTCAGCCTCCCAAGTACTGGGATTACAAGCTTGTGCCACCATGCCCAGCTTCTTCTAGCAGTTTCATAGTTTCAGCTCTTCCATGTAGGTATTTTATCCATATTGAGTTAGCTTTTGTACAGGGTGAGAGATAGGAGTCAAGTTTCAATCTTCTGCATGTGAATACACAGTTTCCTCAGCACCATTTATTGAAAGGGACACCCTTTCTCCAATATATGTTTTCAGAGCCTTAAGGTGGGAAATCTTTGCTGGGCTGCATATATTAAAAAGTTTTGGTGGTTTCCTACAAAACAAAGCATCATATGATCCAACAATCCTGCTTGTTGCTACATACCTAGAGATGTGAAAAACTATGCCCACACAAAACCCTGCACACGGATGTTTATAGCAGCTTTATTCATCACTGCCAAAACTTGGAAGCAATCAAGATGCCCTTCAATAAGTGAATACGTAAACTGTGCTACGCTCAGATGATGTACTATTATTCAGTGCTAAAAGCAAATAATCTATCAAACCATGAAAAGACACACAGGAAACTTAAATGCATATTGCTGAGCAAAGGAAGCACATCAGGAAGCTACATCCTATATGATTCCAAAACTATGGAGACAGCAGAAAGATCAGTGTGCCAGGTGTGGTGGAGCATCCCTGCAATCTCAGTACTTGGGAGGTAGAGCTTGCAGCTCTGAGGCCAGCCCCAGCAACTCAGTGAGACCCTGTTTCAGAATTTTAAAAAAGGGGGAGAACTGGGGGTGTTGCCCAGAGGCAGAATGTCCCTGGGTTCAATTCCCAGCACCAGAAAGAAAGAAAGAGGAAGAAATATAGGAAGGAAGAAAGGAAGGAATAAGGAAGGAAGGAAACAGAAAGAAAAAAAGAGATCAGTGTTTGTTAGGGATTCCTATGATCAGAGGAATAAATTGGTAGAGTACAGAGGACTTTGTTAGGGCAATGAAAACATTGACCTGTAAGTAGATTCATGATTACTAGAGATTAGTAAGGGTGGGGGAGGACTGGATAAAGGGAGGTTAGATTTTGTTCCCGCATGCTGTATTGCTTGTATGGAATGATTACAGTGAGTTTCATTAATACGAACAACTAATATGTGTTAATAAAAAATGTAAACTCTAATGTAAACCATGGACTCTGAATGATAATGCTGTGTCAATGAAGGTTCATCAGCTGTAACAAGTGTACCACTGTGCCAAGGGATGTTGGTAGCGAGACCATCCATGCATCTTCAAGAAAGGGGGTGTGGGAAATCCTGTATCTTTCACTCAATTTTCCTGTGAACCTAAAATCTCTCTAAAACAAGGAAAGTCCTGAAAACAACAAAACAAAATAAACAACAATTAAAAAACACAGTTCCCAGGCCACGAGCTCCTCGTGGAGTGGAGGCTGTTCCTCAGGTTTGAAGACAGGCTTGTCAAAACCAGAGGCAAGCTGGGCGTGGTGGTGCTCACTTGTAATCCCAGCATTTGGGAGGCTGAGACTGGAGGATCCAGGTTCGTGGCCAGCCTCAGCTACTTAGTGAGGCCCCCTGCAACTTAGTGAGACACTGTTTCAAAATAAAGAATAAAAAATAGGACTAGGGGTGTAGCTGGCTGCATCCTCCACGGCTGAGTTGTTTTCCATGTTCTAGTCTTGTGGCCGGCAGGTTGGTTTTGCTCAGTAAAAGAAAGAGGGGGTGAGCTTGTAAGGCCAGCTGTATATTATTGCTAAGCCTCTGTGCCTTCCTAAGTTCCTCCATGTCCCAGGTCTCACGTATTCCCAGAGATCAGGAGTCCTTTCTTGTTCCCAAGGCTACGCCATCTAGGACTGGTGGGTCTGCCTCAATTTTTTGATTTCTGGGTGTCTTTTTACAAAAAATAACACAAGATCATGAATATAAATGGAAATGTAGGTAAGAAGTGAATGTTTATTTAGGACAAGAAAGATATGACATCAAATCTCGTATTTCTTAAAGCTTGTGAAAGTAGTTTTGTAGTCAGGGGAACAGACACACCTCTATAGTATTTTTTTTTTACTATCATATTTCAGTGACATCTTCTTTGATGGTCTCTTCCTGTGACAGTGATTTTGTAGTGTTATTTTCTAAGAAGGACAGAAGGATGATGAGGTCTTTGCTTTTGTAGACTTTATAAAATTATGTTATATTATTGGTAGTTGAAAGGAGTTTCTTTCATCTTTATGATTATTATAGTAATGTCACACAAACATGAGGACTGTCATAAATTTGGAAAAAGGCCCCTTTATCTCCAGAATATGAATCCTGCCCTTGATCCCTTCTGCTTTTTGATTCTTGCTTGGAAATGTTCAGGTTCTTGCCATCTGTTTTTCATCTCTTCTCTTATTTCATTACCTATATTTTTAGATTTTATGACTCTTTCCTTACCTTCTAAACCCTCAGCTTTTGAGTCTACATGATACAAGAGGTTTTGACATCTTGATGCCTCTGCTGGTTTTTCAGCTGATATTTTTGGCTCCCATGAAGATGCTTCCTTTTCATCATATTAGTCTTGGGGTAATCACTAATTCTAGAAAAACCATACAGATTTTATCTGAAAGGGAGGCATCCACAAAAGATTGCAAATATATTTTTAGCCAGTCTAGTTTCTTCGTGTCATCTTCTTGCATCAGTGGTAATTCTGTACATAGTTTTATCTGAAACTTCCAGTTCTGATGTTGACAAATTATGTCAGACACACTAAGATATGCCCTGACTCCTGGGGATGTTTAAAATATGCTACTTCCCATGTAGACACCGTCTCTGTTTGTAGTACTACTAACAGCTTTGTGCCTTCTAGCACAAGAATTATGACACCATTTATTTTGTGGCACTTCCAAAAGAAAGAATTTCACAATGTGCACTGAATTTATAATTGTATGCACAACATTTATTAAAAACATCTTTGAGCAGAGAGGCATTTTTTATTGAGGTGTGGCTGAGTGCTGGGGTCTTTGCTTGTGATTTTTAACCTTCTCGTGATTGAAGGAATATTATATCCACTAGCTTCTGGATCTGTGCATTTAAGCTTTATTCTTTGCCTCCAGGTGCTGCAGGACATATTTGTATCATAGTGCAACGTATGGCCCTACACTTGGTACTTGTGTGTATATGTGGTGCTGGGGATCGAACCCAGGGACTTATGCATGCTAGGCAAGTGATCTTCCACTAAGCTATACCTCCAGCCCTGGCCCTAGACTTCATACATGATGCTCCGAGTCAGTTTAGTGGATGGGAAGGGTCTTCTACAGCAGTGATTGTGAAGCTCTTTTGTAAAGCTCAGAACCCGAATTAAGTATCTTATTTTTGACAAATCACATGACTAAGAGGACATTATTGGGAACTCCTTCAGGGCTGTGGGAAGGATGGGGCAGGTGAGGAGCACTGAAACTTGAGCATCCTCAGCCTCACAGAATCCATCTCTGTTCTTGCCCACAGAGCGCTCAGAGTGGATGAGGGAGGAGAGAGAGGCTGGTGGGCAGGCAATGGCAGGACGATATCCTGATCCCCTGGTAGAGGGACGTCCAGGAGAGTGGAGCATCAGGGAGCAGGCTGCTGGGGCATTTCGGAGGAGGGAAGGCATCTTTGGGGATGTGGTACCCAAGCCAAATGATGACTAGTGTTTAGCCAGCTGAATTGGAGGAAGGCATTTCACATGTGAACAGGGTCCTGAGGTGAGGGGCGCAGGGAGTCAGGGTTGGGCAAGGAGTTCAGTATGGCAGGACCTCAGATGCCAGGGAGAGGAGCAGAGAGAAAAGAAGCTCAATGAAGGAGCAGGGACAAGATCACAAAGGACTTGGAGGCCACGCTAAAGGAGCTGTGTTCTGGGTGATGGGTGCTATTGAAAAATACAGGCATTTAGAAAGATGGCTTGAAGCAACGTTGAATCGACAGGCATGGGGTAAGTCCAGGGCTGGTGCAGTGGTGTGCCTAGGAGTACTTGTGCATGAGAAGGGGAAGCCCAAGTATAGGGAAAAAACTAAGAAGCAGGGGTAAGGGGAAAGAAGCTTGGATGCGTGGGGAATTCCAAGAATAATAATCCAAGTGTCTAGGGCAATGGTGATGTTGGAAGAGAGAGGACAAGTGGAAGAGAAGCAGGTTTGTTGGAAGAATATAATTTATGGCTTGAGGTCTCTAGAGGACACCTAAGTGGAGATACCCCATGGGTACCAGATACACCCTCAGGGCTGGTGCAGGGTCTAACGTATTGGAGGTGGTTTTGAAGTCACTGTAGAAGAAAGTCTGGTCTCTGTGGGTGGGGGGAAGGAAGAGGGACTCTTGAACTTGAGCATGGTCTTAGAGTAGGATATATCAGATAGAGGTTGTTTGTTTGTTTGTTTGTTTATTTATTGGTTGTCGTAGTATTGGGGATTGATCCCAGGGGCATTCTATCTCTGTGCTACATCCCCAGCCCTTTTTAGTTTTGAAACAGGTTCTCAGTAAGTTGCTGAGAATTTTGCTAGGTTGCTGAGGCTGTCTTTGAACCTGCGATCCTTCTGTCTCAGACTTCCAAGTACTGGGATTACAGGCATTCACTACCATATCTGGCTTCAGATGGAGCTTTCAAGAAACTCTTCATGGTGAAGCCCAAATAATTGCAAGCATGTTTACATTTTACACGTCCAGGTCATTTTCTGTGTGGGTATCATTTAATTATTGTGCCAGTAATTGGTAGAGAGAAACTATTTTGGCTCTTCTTTTATTTTTTCTCAGTGGAACTTGAAGAAACACAAGACCATAGGACTTTTATACAAACATTCCATACAAATTAGTACACATCATATTCAAATACAAAGTATTAGCTGGGTGTGGTGGTGCATGCTTATAATCACAGTACTTGGGAGGCTGAGACAGGAGGATCGAAGGTTTGCAGCCAGCCTCAGCTACTTAGTGAGGCCCTCTGCAACTTAGTGAGACCCTGTGTCAAAATAAAGAATAAAAAATAGGGCTGGGGGTGTAGCTCGGAGGTAGAATGCCCCTGGGTTCAATCCCCACAACCACAAAAACAACAACAACAACAACAAAAAAAAAACCCAAAAAAACAAAGAGATTTTGCCTAAAACTATCCCACAACTCTCTGTCTCTATGGCCTGAGATGTAAACCTGGCTTTTGCATCTATACGTGTACTTTCTAATATTATTTTAACTCTTATCCTAGATAGTTTTGTGTTGACTTCTATTTAGATGACTAAAGATACCCATTATCTCAATTAATTAGCCAGAATAATGCTACGTAACTGAACCCAACAAAGGTTTCCCACTCATTGCTCATGTCTACGGTGGGTCAGTGGGAGTTAGGCTTCAGACAGTTTCTCAGGGACCCAGGCTGACCACAGGTCCACCAGCTGCAACACCTGACTTCCCTGAGCAGGGGAAAGACACGTGCTGTGTCACATCTCAATTCTACCACTCTTTGACTCAGGATGGACACATTTCCACTTTGATCCACAGCCCGTGATCAGGACTTGCCATGCAGACACATCTTTGCATAGAGAAGCACAGCTGTCCATGGGAGCTGGAACACATCTCCACCACACTCAATGCTATATAAGCCCAGAGTCCCAAAAGCCAATTGAGAAAGTGAGAAAATATAAGCAAATTAATAAAAGATTCCTCATGATTAATATTAGCAAGTGCTACTGCAATACTTTTCTTGAAAATTACTATAGTATTTCAACGTTTGGTTTCATCAGAAGCAATTTATTTATTTTAAACCCAGTGTTTGGATTTTGAGATATTATTTGCAATGTTAGTTGTAATACCATATTGGCATTGCATTTTTATATTTTCTAATATAAATGTAATTAAGAGTAACTAGACTGTTTTATTATTATCTTTTATGAAAATAAATATAGGAAATTAAGAAAATCCCAGTCATAAAAAGTTTTAGCTGTTTTGCCTTTGCTGTAAAACCTAATCTTGGCAGAATTAAAATATGTCATATTTCTCTCCTTGTTTTCTGTAGTAACTGCACAAAGACTAAAGAGATAAAAAGCACGCTTATAAAGAACCAAGTTTCAACAAAAACTTAATTTACCAATAGATATTCTTCTCATTCCAATTTATAAGGAAATTGCTAGACTATGAATTGTTTAATTTCCTGGTTTTATTATACAATATGATTTTTATTTCTTTTGAACTAAAAGCATTTAATAAAAAGTTTCCAAATTTGGAATTACCAATCAGTGAGAGTAAATACAGCTCATATAGAAGATTTGTTTTCTTAAAAGAAAAGTCAGGGGATAGTTTTGTTCTATTTTCTTGGCTTGGAATCCACCCTCTAATAGACATGATTGAAAGTGATACTTTTTGTTCATTTTTTAAAAAAGAATTTTAGGTGCTGGAAGACGTTTCCGTATTATTATATATTTTTCTTAAGCGCCTGTTATTATACCTTAGTACAATTTTAGAATGTTGCCAACTTTCATAGCAGATAACTTACTTTCTTATTGAAAGATTGTACTTAAAAATAAAAGTAAAAATTAAAGCAGAGTTTAATCATAATAACATCTTATTTCTTGATTTTGAATTTATCTTGAAGTGGATAAGAGTTATAACATGATTTTTAACAAACACTTGCATATATTTCATTTTTCCTTGTCAGGACATGTTTAATCTGGGCCTGGTGGCACAAGCCTATAATTCCAGTACTTGGGAGGCTGAGACAGGAGGATCACAGGTTTGAGGATGGCCTCAGCAACACAGAGAGCCTCTCAGCAACCTATTGCCTATTGAGACCCTGTTTCAAAATACCAAAACAGAAAAAAAGAGTAGAAATGTAGTTCAGAGGTAAAATGCCCCTTGGTTCAATCCCCAGCACCACGGGGGGTAGAGCGGGTGGAGAACATGTTTATTTCTTAGGCAGACTTTTTAAATAAGTTTTTAGAACCTTTTTTTTTTTCAAATAAGCTTATAGATTTTCAAATACATATTTTATATTGGATATTCAGAAGAAATTCCTTCCTTTTGCTCCATTTACAATCTCTAATCATTTTAAAATTACAAATCTAAATTATAGGACATATTTATAAAATATAAAGCACTAAGTTCACAGTCCTTTTTAGAAAAGAAAGTAAGTCCTAGCCAGGCGTGGTGGCGCACGCTTGTAATCCCAGCATTTGGGAGGCTGAGACTGGAGGATCCGGGTTCACGGCCAGTCTCAGCTACCTAGTGAGGCACTCCGCAACTTAGTGAGACTCGGTTTCAAAATAAAGAATAAAAAAATAGGGCTGGGGTGTGGCTCAGAGGTAGAATGCCCCTGAGTTCAATCCCCAGTACCACAAAAAAAAAAAAAAAAAAAAAAAGAAAGTAAGTCCTTATATTTGAAAAAGTACAGGAAGATGAATATGGTATTAAATGCCAATTTGTCTGTAAGTTAATAGTAAACCAATGATATTTGTTTAACAGAGAAGAGGAAGGTGGGGGCTGACGGAGAATGGGGAGTCCGGGCTGCAGCTTGCGGCTCAGCAAAGCCCCCAGGAACCCATGCCAGCTCTCTCTTTTGTCCCCTTGAACCGCAGACCTTCTGCCTCAGGCTTGGTGCCTTTGGGTTACAAAGTGGCCACCGCCCTTCAAATCGTCTCATCCACGTTTCAGGAAGGAATAAACTGGAAGGCAAAGGGCACACAGCTCCCTCTTAACCAAGCTTTGCCTTCTAATTTGGACAAGAGTATCTCTTCGGGGTCTTCTGCCGGCATCCTACTGGTCAGAACTCAGTTCAGTGGCCATACTCAGCTGCAAAGGCAGCTGGGAGGCTGAACAGTGAGCTGGAAAGTGGAATGGATGCTGCATAGACAACTAGCTGAGTTAACTCATGAGCTTATGTGAGTTAAAACAAAGTTGCTGATATTATTAAAAACTCAACATGTATCTGACTAGTGTGAGTAATATGAAGTGTTATTTATTTATTTTTTGCGGTACTGGGGATGGAACCCAGGGGCATTCTATCTCTGAGCTATACCCCCAGCCCTATTTTTTATTCTTTATTGTGAAACAGGGTCTCACTAAGTTGTGGAGTGCCTCACTAGTTAGCTGAGGCTGGCTGCGAACCCGTATCCTCCAGTCTCAGCCTCCCAAATGCTGGGATTACAAGCGTGCGCCACCACGCCCGGCTTGAAGTGTTATTTATAATTGGCTTCCTTTTCTATTTTACCCCCTGCAAAGAGCCACGTTAGGGCATTTCTCAACACTATTTTTATAATCTTCGACATCTGAGACCTGGGCATTCATCCCCATTCCCTTACCCTCACCCCCTTAAAAATATTTGGTTTTAAGTTATGGAACCAGTGTATCCATCAACTGTATCAAGAAAAGGTGGAATGTATACACAATGAAGTCTTACTCCGCCATAAAGAAGAATGAAAATATATTATTTGCTGGTAATGGATGGAACTGGAGAACATCATGCTAAGTAGTATCAGCCAGACTCGGAAAGTCAAGGGTCGTATGTTTTCTTTCATATGAAATAAAAGGGAGACCAGTAAGTAGAGGAAGAAGATCCAGGGGAGGGAGGAAGGACTGTAAAGGAAATTGACCAAATTATGTTCTGTGTATGATGTACAAAAATATTACACTGAATTCCATATCCGTGTATAATTATAATATACCAATACATTTAAAAAATAAAACTCAGTTCTAAGACAGAAAAATCTTTGGTTAAATTTTACATAGAATAAGGAGGACTCGTGTGATTATTCTGGGGGTAAAATCAGGCAGATTTAACAAAGGTAACACTAGAGGCTTTAGCACATAAACCCAAGTGTGTACAATGATTTAGCACATAAACCCAGGTGTGTACAATGTGTAGGCAACGAAATGTTACGTATCTCAGCTTTGTCCTATAAGACATATTTTGGTACTATGGATTGAACCTAGGGGTATTTCTACCTGCGAACTTACAACCCTAGTGCTTTTTTATTTTTATTTTGAAACAGGGAAACAGGGTCTACCTAAATTGTTGAAGCTGGCCTCAAACCTGCGATCCTCCTGTCTCGGCTTCCCAAGTACTTGGATTGCAGGTGTGTGCTACCATGCGGCTGTCCTATAATATGATTTAATTCCTTTTGAACTTGCTCATGTAAAACCCAATGCAAGACTTACCTGATGGTTTGCAGGCAACTCTCCTTCCAGGGGGTCCATCCCTGGCTCTGTATACAGGTTCCTGAGGTCACATGCTGATCTGCATTCAATAGCAGAGGGGAAAGAAGCTGGGGGCTCTTCATAGGAAGTCTCTAAGGGCCAAGCTAGGAAGGCTGGCCCTGCTTCCATGTACATCCCACTGGCTAGAGCTCCATGCAGGGCCATAGACTAGGAACTGCTTGCCAGAAGAAGAGGGAAGGGGGGTTGGTGGAGAGCTATCTCTGCCACATAGCTGATTTGGGTCTTGAATGATCACCAGTACTGCTTGTGTCTAGAAATCAGAGGCTGGTGGGGTTGTAGCTCTGTACTCCACAGTTTTGTTGCAGAATTATCACTGAACACAAGGAGGTCTAAACTAAATCCTGCTAAACGGCCAGCAGTCATAGAAACAGTCCCACGACCTGTGCTTGCAAACGAGCATATTCCCGCTGTAACCGTGGTCACCGCTGAGTGTCCTGAGTGGACGTGTCAAAGCTGGGTGGGGAGACAGTGACTCACGGAGACAGCACAACTCTAGGCCTTTCTACAAGGAAGTGGGTTGCTTTGTTAATACAAGGTCCACGGAGACCTTTCCCATCTTCGTAGACAACTGCATATCCCAAACCACCCATCGGTTCATCAACTTAAATTATCTTATTATTAGTAGTAGCAGTAATAGTACCGACTTGGATATCAAGTACAATGGGACTTATGTAATGAACCCTTAAGTCCATGCCATGTTGTCATCCCTGGTCTCTGTTCAATGCCCCTTTCTTATTTCTTTTTTTTTTTTTTTTTTTTTTTTTTTTTTTTTTTTTTTTTTTTTTTTTTTTTTTTTTTT
>PVLC010022086.1:0-12125 GCA_004027655.1 Graphiurus murinus | reverse complement strand
AGGATTACAAGCGTGCGCCACCACGCCCGGCTCCCCTTTCTTATTTCTATACCATCCTCGCTCACGTGGGCAACCCATTCATGTGTTGGTGTGGGTTCTTTTATTTGTATATGTTCTTGAAAACGTGTAATTTTGTGGGTGCCTCTATTTTTAACTTATATTAATACTACCTGGTTACAGATTTCCTTCCGTTACTTAATTTTTTCTTCCTCTGTCTCTGTGTTTAACATGATCTACCCGTGTAGCTGTGTGTTCTAGATTTGAGTTCCCAGGAAACAGACCCTGAAATAGGGAGATTAGTGTGTAGTTTGTTGGGGGAACCTTTATGCTTCAGAATCAACCCTGGGGAGGAAGAGAGGGAGGAGGCCTGGGTGGAGGGAGGAACTGACTGATAATGCAGACCCTGGGACCTCATGGTGAGCTCCGGAGCTGGGATGGTTCCCGGGTTGCTCTGACTTAAGCAAGGGACCTACAGGCTTCAACTAGCTGCTAGACGTGGGCTGCCCTGGAGGTGTGGCCTGTCTTGCTTTGGCTCTGAAAAATTCTCAGATGGAGATTACTTCCAGGAGCCAGAAGAATGCGTGCCTGAGTCCTGAAAGAGGGGACAGGGGTAGAAGCGTAGAGAGTTGCCACTCTATGTATAAGCCTAGTTTCTTATTTATTTCTTGCCTCTGCTTCCCATCCACCATATTTATTTATTTGGTATTTTAAATTATATTGCAATTAACATAATACTTTGACCATGTGTATCTGAGAGATCTTCTGTGGAATTAATCAGAAGGGAATTTCTAGGTCTGGGTAATGAATCATCCCTGGAATCTTGTGTTCCCACCAGCAGTGCGCCAGGGTTTCTGGGCTCCACCAATGTTGGTACTATATAGCTCTCTAGTTTTGCCAGTGCAATGGTTCTGTGATGTCTGATTATTATTATTATTATTATTATTAGTAGTAGTAGTAGTAGTAGTAGTAGTAACAGCACTGGAGATTGAACCCAGGAGCATTCTACCTCCAAGTTACACCCCCAGTCCTTTTTATTTCTTGTTTGGAAACAGGGTCTTGCTAGGTTGCTGAGAGTCTCCTTGCTGAGGCTTTCCTCAAACCTGCGATCCTCCTGTCTCCGCCTCCCAAGTACTGGGATTACAGGTGTGCATCACCATGCCTGGCTGTGATGTCTGATTTTGGTTGAAAATTTCATTTCTACAATTACTAGTGAGTTTGAGAGTATCTTCATATGCTTTTTAGTTTTCTCTTCTGTGCATTGCCTGTTTTGTTTTCTTTGTCAGTTTTTCTGTTGGGCTCTGAAAAAATATTCTGGGTCTCTTTTTAGTTGGTAAACAAACCTCCCATATAGATTTTGATAATGATATCTAATGTGTTTAAGCAAGCCTCTCGGGAGTGCGGATTCCTGCTCAGAATATTTCAAGTGTTAACTAACCATCCCTCCACATTCTGTCTTCCCAAGCACACACGATGCTGTCTATAACGAAGCATTGTTGAGGAAATTATCACTTTGATTACATAACAATCTGTCTACTTAGTTTGTAATGGAGAATTTCTTTGGAGTGCCTAACTTTTTTAAGCTCTCACAGTTTTTTTTTTGTGTGTGTATGCCTACTACAAACTTTTTATATTTAAATAGACAAAAATGTACAGTATTTTCTACTGTTTCTGGGTTAGAACTCATTTTTTATAGTCAATTAAATCTAAAAGGGAACAAAAGAAGATAGAAGGAATGGCTTTTTGACTTTTCTCTCTTCTCTTTTTTCGTCCCCTTCCCTCCCTCCCTCCTTTTCTCCCTCCCTCCCTTCCTTCTTTCCTTCTTTCCTTCTTTCCTTCCCTCCTTCCTTCCTTCCTTCCTTCCTTCCTTCCTTCCTTCCTTCCTTCCTTCCTTATTTCCTCCTTCCTTCCTCTTTCTCTGGTTTATTAGTCAAAATAAGAGGTCTGGAGCCAGGTGTGGTAGCACATACCTGTATACCCAGAGACAGAAGGCCGAGACAGAAGGATTGCAGATTCATGGCCAGCCTTAGCAATTTAGGGACACTCGATACTCTCAGAAACCTACTGAGACTCTATTTCAAAACAAAACAAAACACAACACAACAAAACAAAACAGGGATAGAGCTATAGCTCAGAGGTGAATGACTTTGGGTTCAGTCTCTAGCATGGGCACACACACACACGTCTGGAAATCAAAGTTTTGTGATTTGGAGGAGGATGCTTCTTTTAAGGCATGCAATTTTTACCCAAAACAAATTTAATTTGAGAATATGATTTTTTTTTAATCCCAGAAAATGTACAGCCTTTAGCCACACGATATACATATAAACTGCACCATTCTTCTGGGTGGGCACACCCTTGGGCTTTCCCTTCGTACCTCATCTCTCACTCAGGAGGGAAGCACCCCCACACTGGTCTGCTTTAGCGCTCCCCAAGGAACATTTATGTCACAGGAAGAACACGCTCAGAGCCATCTGTCTTGGGTTAAGATTTCCATGGTGTGCGGAGCAGATCCTCTTGGGAGCAGAAGCTCTTGCCGCCTTCAGGAAGCTGGGCATGCTCTCCCCACACCAGGAAAATTGGGAAAATCTACCTAGCCAGCACACGGTTCTGAAACTGTTATCTTATGTTTATTTCCTCAGCTAGAAGTGTCTATTCTTCGGTGCCCCTGGAGACACATTCATTGACACCAGCCCTATCCTTGGCATCTAGACACAATATTTACTTCTTTTCTTGCCTGAATGAGCTGAGAAATTTGGCAGCCACTGGTGGAAGCATACTGCACACACACACTCACAGACCGACCATCTGTGAAATCCCCCATCAGAGTTTCCTAGGAGTGTGAGGTCTGTCTCACTGCCCCGCTGTCAAACGCAGCTTCAGCTTCGGAGTGGGAGGCACCTTCTAGTGGAGGAAACAGCTTCAAGTTGAGTTGGGGTCAAATGTGTTGGAAGCAGGCTTTCACGAAACCATTGCGACTACCTTTGAGAGAAAGAGAGGATGCACAGAGGTTTCCACCTCCCCCTTCAAAGGGCTCTCCCACCAAGAGACAGAGTTGATATGTTTTTATAAAGTGAAAAGTTACTTTATCATTTATTGACAGAAGGAAAACACACAATGCAGCTCTTTCCATTTTATTCCCAAGCACAGCTTATCAGAGGAGGTGTGTGGGTACCCATTGCCTGGGTTGCAGATGAATAGCTACTTTTTTCACAAAGGAACCTGCTCTTTGTTATGGCTTCTGACTTTCCTTGCCCCATGCCCGGCTCGGGCGGATGGACGCCTGGGCGCACTCTGGCTCGCAGAACCGCACACAGGCAAGAGCGGTGGGCACGTGTCTGTTGGACGTAGCTGGCAGCCAGCTCATCGCTGCTATCTGCAGCCTGCAGTGGGCTTTCTTGAGATTTGGGGCAGGGGAGTAATCTAATCTTTTTTTTTTTTTGTACTGAGGATTGAATCCAGTGACATTGTAACTCTGAGCTACATCCCTAGTCCTATTTTACTTTTTTTTTTTTTTAATTTTAAAACAGAGCCTCACTAAGTTACTGAGGCTGGCTTTGAACCTGGGATCCTCTTGTCTCAGCCTGCCACGCACCGGGATTACAGGTGTGCACCACCATGCCCAGCTGCAACCTAGTCTTGAGTGGTGCGATCTGAGCCCAGGCAGGACTGTGCCCACACCTGCTTCTTGGTGCTGATGCCCCTCAGGTGGGTCCTCCCAACTGAGAGGAGACAGTTCAGGAGGAATCACAGGACGGGCTTGAGCAAAAGTCTTAGAGGAAGAAGTGGAGAGAAGAGAGAAAGGCAATGATCCTTCTAGACCCATAGCTGTACCATGCCCCAGTTTATTTCTCTTGGAGAAGGGGATGTTGGGGATGTTTCTGGAAGTTCAGGTTCCCGAACCCCCCAATGATTCTGTGAGCCCTCTCAGATCCCTCTATTTCACAAGCGAGGAAATGAAGTTGCAGCAAGATTGTCACACAATAGTGATATCATGACTAATAAGTGGTTTTGCTAAGGTACTATGAGAATAGAAGGCCATAGACAGGTATATGCAGGAGCATAGGTTCATTTGCAGGTATATGTGCTTTGGGAAGACCAAGACCTGGGATTCATGCTGAGCAATTGGATAATCGAAGGATAAAACCTTAAGCCCAGGCTGCGGATCTTGGATTTTAGGTTCTGTTCATTTTAGCTTCCTAAATTCCTTCTGAGCCCTTGCACTCTCCCGGGCTTTCCACTACAGCATGAATGCAGATATGATTGTGACGAAACTCTGCCCAGGACTTTTATCTATACAAATTAAACATTTGTTTTGGTTATCGTTTGTAAGTTTTTTTTTTTTTTCCATAAACCCTCTATTGGTTCAATCTAACAGTAAGTACTATATTCAATCCATATGAACCAGGACTTTTCAGGTTCAAGAATACAGCTGATTTACCAGGAGAGTCTGGGTACCCGAGAGCACTGGGGGCTTTTCTTTCAAAGTCTCAGTCTCTGCAGCTTGTCAGCATGGCGGGCCCTCCCGGTGGGGTTCGGCAGTGGCCCCTTCAGTGCACGTACAGTCTGAGAAAGGAAAGCCAGGAGGAGGCTGTGGTGGCTGAGGGGTGAGGGGTGAGGGGATGCTTCTGAGAGAGACAAGCAGGAAGACACCAAAAAGAAATGAAGAGCCTACTTCTCAGACAGCGAGACCATGAGCTTGGATTGTCTGGGGAGTAACAGAGCGGGGAGAACTGTCATGGTGGATTTGGAAGGGAGCTGATATACTAGGCTCCAGGGAAGCCAAGGATAGTGTGTGTGTGTGTGTGTGTGTGTGTGTGTGCGCGCGCGCGCTCGTGCATGGGTGCACGGTTACCAAGATGATATGTGGAAGGACCACCCAGCACACAAGCCTTCTTAGGTTCCTTGTTGACTCTCTAGGATGCAAAAGGAAAAAAAAATCCAGTTTATCATACTGAACATGCTGTCTTAGAGTCAGGCAGAAAAAAATCCCCTTAGAGTGCGAATGATCTACATTTTGGAGATGATCTTGAGCAACTTCTTCGGGGAGAAGGATGGGCATGGGTTTTGGCAGCAGACCAGCAGGGAATGAGGAGAAGGTGGGGAAGCAGCTCTCTCAAGGAAAGGAGCTTGCTTTTGCTTCCGTCTGAGAAGGGTGGAGGGAGGGGAGGGGAGAGGATGATGAGAGGGCAGCAGGTGGCAGAGGGAGTTAGAAAAGCAAGAAGCAAGCACCGCCTGTAGTCCCAGCTTCTTGGGAGGCTGAGACAGGAGGATAGCAGGTTTAAGGTCAGCCACAGCAACTTAGACCTGTTTCAAAACAACAAACAAAAAAAGGGCTGGGGTTATCTCAGAGGTAGAATTCCCCTGGGTGCTATCCCCAGTCCCTCCCCACCCCCCAAAAATGTCTTTTAGGACATGCAGTTGTTTGCCATGTCAAGGGCCGGGTAACATTTCTCTATAACCCCAACACGTTCCAGAATATTTTGTTTGAATTTTGCCTCCATCCCTCTGACACTGAAGTCAAGGGGAGGGCTCAACCATGACGTCAGCCCTGTATGAAACAGGCAAGATTGACTGCAGGGCCCGCAACACGCAGAATCCCAGGACGCGCTCTGCTCTCAATCTCCCCTGGGTGTGAATGGCCAGGAGCGCCCATCTTCTGTGGGCCTCAGTGCCGGGGTGGCCCTGGGTGGCATTTGGCGGCAGGTCAGCATGGAGGAGGGGGTGGGCAGCAGAGGGCCAGGGCTGGGCTCTAGCTCTCTTACTCCGAGACGCTGCCCCAGGCTCCTCCAGGCCTCATTTTTCTTTCCCAGTTGGTAGAAAGAACAACCTACTTTGGAGGTTAATTAAGATCACACACAGATCTCCAGCACTTTGTGGCTGCTCAGTGAATGCCCCATGCTGCTAGGGTGATATGTGTACTGGTCTCCAGTGATTCAGCTCTGGGTGCAATGGGGTGGCCCGATGGAGGCCTGACATGGGCCAATTGGCCTCGTTACCACTGTCACACACCTTACATGTCCCTTTTGTCCAAGCACAGACTTAGGATAGGACCCTGGAGAATGCCCACCCAGACAAAGCCTTCTTGGTGCATCCCCTCATCAAATGGCATGAGCAATAATAAACAAAACAAACTCTCAGAGGTCATCGTTACTGTGAAATTCTAAAATCATATTTATTCACCAATTCACAGAAGTGTCGCAATGACCACCGACATGAATCAGTTTGTAGGCATTTACAAGCCAAGGCTGAAAATAAATATCTGTCTGAATAGGTGTTTAACAAATTACTCGGAAACGGCAAGAATCGGAATTGTTAGAAATTTAAAGTTTGTGATTTTCAAACATGGTGTGATCACAGTCGTGGGAAGAAGCCCAAGAGCTTTCTGGGAAGGTTCTTATTCTCTCCCGGTGTCTTGATGTAGACACAGACTCGAAGCACCCGTCACACCGAGTCCCTTGGAATTGGGTGTGGCGGCTCCACCAGGCAGGGGACAGGGTGTCAAGGAACAGGCTGGGAAGGGGAAGGATATTTTCTCTGATCCTCCGTGGCTGGGCAACCTTGTCCAGCGAGCAAGAAGACGGTGCGCTCTTCCGAAGTTAAATTCAACTTTCTCTAAGTTCACACAGTTCTTCTAAAGCAATATTCCAAAGTTTGCATAGTATCACACGCATACACACACAATAATGTAGTTAGCAAATGGACACATTTTCTAGACTAAAAAGATCCATTCTCAGAGGCAGCTCAAAGAGTTTGACATGTGTTAGGTGCGCGCTGGCCACCTCTGGAATAAATCTGGCCCCGACGGAGATGGTCCAGCCAGGCTGGCAGCCTCTGCCCGGCAGGGCCAGGGACTGAAGGGACTCTCGAAGATGGGAGGCTGCCCTTCCTCCTCTGCTGTCTGGACACCGGGGAGGCTCCGAGCCGAGGAGGGCACCTCTTCATCTCAGACCTCTCCCACGTGCTTTGGTTGAGCAGCGGGGGATAAACCGGAGTCTGATAAAAGGCTTCGAAAAGGTGGAGTCGTCTCCAGGGATGGGAGGAGAGAAAGGCGGAGGGGAGAAAGCCCCGGACCTTTTACACTGGCTGAACCCAGAACCATTATCAGTTCTAGAGTCAAGCCCCAAAAGGATAAAGTCAGCAACACTTTACCGAGTGTTTAGGAAATGACAGAGACAATCAGATCCCTGCTGTAGAAAGAACACATAGAGGGCTATGGGATGTGGTCTGAGATGTGGACAGACCCACTGTGTGAATGAACATCCTACCAGAGAGCTGACAGAACCTGTGAACTCACAAAGCTTCTCCTCATCCAAGCAGGGGGAGTGGCCGTCCTGCTTCTCGGGGCTCATGCAGTTGAGGGCACAGTGAAACTACTGAGTCCCCACCAAGTAGTGACAAGCTGGACCTCTTGGTTCCAAATAGTTACCAAGCTCCTACTGTGTGCCTGATGCTATTCCCAGAGCTCAAAGTAAACAATAAGAAAAATGTGGAACATCCAATTCAGTGCTCCTATGTAATTTAAAATGTGCTGGGACCCCTGACCTCTTTATTCTGCATCTTATTTCTGTATTATAGGTATGGTCTATGGCATATACATGTATATGTATACATGTATGTGTGTGTTTTTATACACACACATGCATATGTATTATCAGCTCTCTTTAGCCTGGTATTTTTATATTTAATACTCTAATTTCCCAAACTAATGCCCCACCCAATCATTGTGATTCTCCTCCTTAACCGACATGTAATGTCCAAGCCAATAACATAACACACTCAACTCTGATATCCACAGATTTCCTTGACAACAACCAACTTCTACGTGCAATTCCTTTTCTGAGTTTACTGGCTGGTCGTCTTCAATCTCCTGCCAAACCTGTCCACGAGGGGCGTCAACAATCCTTTTTTGGGGGGGAGGAAGCCACCGAGGTCAGAGTGGATCCATCATGACTAGTTCAATTTGGAGCTGAAGTCACCTTCAAACAGCTCTGACGTGGAGAACAATGGCTGGGACTCCCTCAGGAGTCACATGACATGACCAGACTTAACCACCATTTCGTTCAAACTTGCATAAAGCTTTAACACAAAGCAATGTGGCAGCTTCCCGGGTGGCGGGTTGTCCTGTTGCTACTTCTTCTAAGTTTCCCATTTACTCTCCAAACCAGAGTCACCTCCCTCGGTAGCTCTTCTCATACTTTTTGAGTGGTCTTCTCCAGGTGTCAAGTCTAACTTTCTCCCCTCAAAAGCTTTTGTCTGGGCTGGGTGTGGTTCAGTGGTAGAGCACTTACTGAGCATGTGCAAGGCCCTGGGTTCAATCCCTAGCCTGACAACAAAACAAAACAAACAAGAAGCTTTTGCCTTATTTCCATCACCTGATGCGTCTTTGAAAAGGAGCAGAGCTCTTCTGAATTCTGCACACCATTGGCGCTTTGCAGCTGTGTAAAGGGGCTGGGGGTTATAGAAGGATCGGTGCCATATCCCTGTGTTCCCCTTTGGCCAGGATAGACACCCCGTTTACCTCCAAAGATGCACGTGTGCATTATACAGATGTCTGTGACCCCAGCCACAAGTTAGTCCCTCATGCCCAAGACTACCACAAGGAATCTTTTCAGGGGACAGACACCGCCTCCTCATTCCTTTCTGGCCCTTTCCCATAGAGGTTCTGGAGTTTGCAGCTGAGATCTGTGAATTGTTTCTCTGCTTCTGCAAATAGACACAACCTCTAGGCTCATGTCTCTGACAGCTCTTTCTATTGGGGAAAAGAATCCTCTGTGTGTGTGTGTGTGTGTGTGTGTGTGTGTGTGTGTGTGTGTGTCCTACTTCTGTTCTGAAATGCTCAGTGAAAAAAGGGTCCAGGTAACAGAGATGCATTCTCATTTCCAGATAAAAGCAAACAGACTTTAAAGCCAACACGTCTCTGTTGCCAGTGATTAATACGCGCCGTCTGCATTCTGGCTCTTCGCACGTCTGGTGCCCTCTTTTCATTAGACTATTGGGAATTGAGCTTCACCTTGATGAATTTCCTCTGCAGTAAATCTGATAAAAGGGACTGGAGCGAGGCATAGGGCTGGGGTCATTAACAAATTAGGACTTTCCCTCCCCAGCCGGGATGCAGGGCTCATCTAGGGTCAGCTAGCCCTGCTCTTGCGGACAGCCAGGAAGGGTCCCTTCCAAACAAGCTCACTCCTGTTCTTCCATTTGGGCAGCAAGAATATTGCCATCTGTCTGCTGCACCTCCTTCTCCATCTGATTATGCAAAGGACCTCAAGAGAGAGGACAGAGGAGGCTTTCTCCATTGGGACAGCTTAATTCTTCAAATCAAGTCTGCTCCTTGAGGTCACATGACTGATGGGATTCCATCCGATTCCACCTCTGTAGAGCTCAGGCTGTGGGCCAGGTGCAGTGCGTGGAGCCCAGGGCGCTGGGATAGACCTACGATAGGTGGCAGGAGTGGGGAATCCATACTGGCCTCACGCAACTGTGTTCCCAGGCTCCCTATCCTTCACCTGGGAAGGGAGGGCTGGGATTCCCTTTCATTGAACTGGAAGTTCAGGGGAGGTGTCACTTCATTGGTGCAGAGGTGCTAGCCCCTCTCTGCTCCTCAGAATGGGGTGGGGACTACTCGGGCAGGAGCCAGGAGACGCCCAGCTGGTATTGAGATGAAGTTCTCTGTACGGTTCCTGCAGGTGTAAGTGCAGGTGGCTGGTCCCACCTGCCTGCTCGCCCACCTTGGGTCTCCTCTCTGTGCAGCCTTCCTGGGTATGCCCCATGCCTCTCTCTCTCTCTCTCCCTGGTGCCCGGGCTGGGCCAGGACTCCTGGCCTGAAGGCCTTGTTGTCTCCCAGTCTGGCCTGGCCCAACACAAGCCCAGACCTGCCTGGCCCATCCTGCTTCCAGAACTATCTTGCGACCACTTGTCACTTGTCCTACAAGAGGCTTTTGTAACAAATGACCAATGGAAAGGAAGAGAAATGTGTCATTAGAGATTTCACTCAGAGGCTACGTTGTAAAGAAAATCTTTTCTATTTGGTTCCCCACTTCCCACCATGTTTTCTCATAAATAAATAGCTGTCATTATTTTTCCTCTCTTTTCTTTCTCCTTCCTTCCTTCCTTCCTTCCTTCCTTCCTTCCTTCCTTCCTTCCTTCCTTCCTTCCTTTTAGCAGATTCTAACTTCTTACAGATGAGCTGTTAGTGTGATCTCTGTGTTGCTCTCAGGAGATTGGTTGGACATTTAATCAGAAGACCTTTAACCAAACTGGGCTAGGGACATGAAGGTGCCTTTATGGCATTTAGGGGGCTCAGTGAGACCACTGATGTGGGATGTGTCCCTGAGCAGGACACAGCTGGGGTTTGTAGGAACTTACGCAGGCGCCGGTCCTCCTGGGCCACACGTTGGGGCTCCTTCCCAGCCTACTCTTCCTCTGTGCCCTGGACAGTCTTGGCACCACAGTTAGGTGCAAATGACTGATAAAGCACCTGCAAGTTTCTCCTAAAGGTTTGTGGACCTCCGTAGAATTTAAGCCACAAACCAGTGATCAACAGACCTCAGGCCTCTGGAAGGTCTGGGAGAGGGCATTGGTGGAACCTGGCACCTACATAGGCCTTAAAAATGAGAGGGTCTAGTCAGATTTACACTGTGGATGAGGCTGCGGGTTTGTTTTTTGGGGATTTTGGTTTTCTAATTTTAGTAACATAAGTTATTGCCCTTTTTAAGAAAAGCCATCCGCTTCCCATCCAATTGAGTGTTTGAATTGTGACTCTACGTGCCCCGGCGCCATTAAAAATGGACAGTGCTGCTGTAACCTGGCAGTGTCCTTGAATGACCCTGTCAGCTCTCTGCCAGGCCCTGGGTGCTTCACCAGCATGCAGACTGTGAACAAAGTGGTCTTTCTCGTGGTCCAGGGTCATGGCTGAAGTTTCATTGTTTCCTCCTCAAATATGACCCTGGAGGAGGCTGTCCAGGGACAGAAACTTGGCAGCTGGCCTCCCTCAGGGCGGGTGGCCTCACTACAGTCTCTCCTGGGCTGTGTCTTTCTCTAGAACACAAAGGGAAACAGAGGAGGAGTAATTTCATGCCCAAGGGGAGGAGGGTGATTGGGATTAGGACCAGAGTTCCCTAAAAGCTTTGCTCCAGGAGGCAGGAACTGGAGGCCAGAAGGCTCTGGGGAAGGAGGGAGGGGGCGGTCCTGCTCATCACTACACCAGCAATTGATTATTATTCCTTGTCGACTAATACTGCTTAAGCTATTCTCCTCGTTCGCAAACTTCTGCGTGTATCAGAATGAGAGAGCCCAGTAAGGCACAGCTTGCTGGGCCTCTGCCTCCAGGGTTTCTGCTTTAGGCGGTCTGGGGTGGGGTTTGGGAACTGGCATTTCTCCCTGGTTCCCAGGTGATGCTACAGTTGCTGGTCCACACCTTGAGCACAGCTCCACAGCCTGGCTCTCCAGGGCGGGGCCTTCTTTGCTCTGCAGCTCCCACTTTGGACCTCAGGGGGGCACCCTCCCCAGGCTGGCCAGGCCTCCAGTGATGATACCCCCACCAAGATCTCCCTTCCTAACTGGCAAGGTCCACCTGGCTGCTCTGCTTACTTAAGCACTTCCTCTGGCGTAGCTTCATGGAATCTCAGCCATCAGTCATGTTATTTCTGCCCAGCAGGCAGGAGAACTGGCTTTGAAAAGAGAAGTGAGCCAGGCTCAGGCACAAATTGGGGAAACAGTGCCCACTTCCCTACAGACCTTCTCAGCCTGTTTCAGTGAGGTGTGTCAGGGTCCCGGAATTATACCTACCTACCATCTGACTTAGGGTGGGTAACTGCCAAGGCAAATCATCTCACTTCTCCAGCCCTTCACTTCTGCCCCTAACTGTCCTGACTGGTCGTGGACAGCATCCAAGCCTGCAAAGGAAGCATTCCAACAGCTTGCAAGACTGGGAGATCCTCATGGGCAGGCCCCTGTCTCATCTGCCTCCTTCCCCTGTCTCTGGCACAGGGCCTGACACACTCAGGGGTGCCGAGAGAGAGAGAGAGAGAGAGAGAGAGAGAGAGAGAGAGAGAGAGAGAGAGAGAGAGAGAGAGAGAGAGAGAGAGAGAGAGAGAGAGAGAGAGAGAGAGAGAGAGAGAGAGAGA
>PVLC010022085.1:0-27155 GCA_004027655.1 Graphiurus murinus | reverse complement strand
TAAATTAGATATCCACATAGGATTAGAAACTCTAAATCTTGACCCTTAACTTCTACTATACTCAATAGTAAGTTGATTGTAGATGTATATATGAAAGGTAAAACAGTAAAGATTCCAGGATGTAATGTAGAAGAATATATTTATGAGTTATCAATAATCAAATGTTTCTTAAACAGAACACAAAAAGCCATAATCACAAAATAAAGGACTACTAAATTAACTTAAAATTTTAAAAATATTCCTAAAAAAAAAAAACAAAAACATCATGAGAATAGAAAAAGGTGAACTGTGCTTGGTACAAAATATTTTAAATTCACATAACTGATCAAGAATTCATATTTGGAAGAGATAGAACCTATACAAATTGATATAAAAAAGACAAAAACCCAACAGAGAAATTGAAATTATGGATAACTAATAAGACAAAAGTATTTAATCCCATTAGTCACTGGGGATATATGAATTTAAATCTCATGAGATGCTAATACGTACCCACCCTAATGGCTAAAAAAATTTTCTCTTAAGACTAATCATATCAAATATGCAAGGATGTGGAGCAATTGAAACTCATATCCTGCAGCTGGGAGTGTAATCTGGTATACTATCTACTGTGATGGCAGCCTTATAGGCAGGGCGTTGAGCAAAGGGCTTGGCCACTAAAATCATGCAAGGCATGAAAGAAGGGGTGCTTGGCTTTTCCCGCTTTACATTATATTATTCTGGAAAGTTGGGCTTTGCCTCCACATTAAAAAATTTCTCTTAAGAGGCACAGGATGCTCAACGGATTGAGTCTTGTTAATGGCTAAGGAGAACAATACATCAGCCTAGCTCAGAGATATTCATTAACTCTCCACAAATACCAGCAGCTGAGTCAAAGGAACTTGGGTTCATAAGTAAAGAAAGCTTTAAGACAGAGAGCTTGCCCATTTCCCCGCTTACCCATTAACCATCTTCTAGCTGCCTGAGCAAATAGGAAAGAGTTATCTAATGAATGGAGTTTCTTCTCCACTATTAACCTTCTCCCCTGATCCTCTTCACTGTTAATCTCTAACCCTGCTCTCACACAAAAAGAATTTTCATTTACACTTTTTTTTTTTTTGCGGTACTGGGGATTGAACTCAGGGGCATTCTACCTCTGAGCTACACCCCCAGCCCTACTTTTTTTTCTTTATTTTGAAACCGGGTCTCACTAAGTTGCGGAGTGCCTCACTAGGTAGCTGAGGCTGGCCTCGAACCCGGATCCTCCAGACTCAGCCTCCCGAATGCTGCGATTACAAGCATGCGCCACCATGCCCGGCTTTCATTTACACATTTGTACTCTGTAAACTTCTGCTGTTCTCCTAATCTTAGCAAACACTATGGGAAATAGCTTTTTTAGTTAAAGATGTACCCACTCAACTTTAGGGAAAAACAAGATTGTAAAAATTCCTGTTCTGTATACCTTGTTGTAAAGTGTATTAAAAAACATAGTCATGACATGGAATAAACAGAGGCGTCTTGAACATACATGGTGTGTAAGAGTACTCTCGCTCGACCTCGTCCTCAATCCCCCCACACACACTTAATGAGGGACCCCAGACTCTGCTGCTTTGAGGGCTGGCTCCCAGCAATCTACGGAAATTTAACACACACAAGTGCACTCCTAGGCATATATCTGATAAAATGTATTCAGATATTTTATTTATTTATTTTTGCAGTACTAGGGATTGAACCCAGGGGCATTCTACCTCCGAGCTCCACCCCCAGCCCTATTTTTTATTCTTTATTTTGAAACAGGGTCTCACTAAGTTGCAGAGGGCCTCACTAAGTAGCTGAGGCTGGCCACAAACCCAGATCCTCCTGTTTCAGCCTCCCAGTACTGGGATTACGATTGTGCGCCAGTACACCTGGCATAAAATATTTATTTTAAAAATATGTGCAAGAATGTTCATAGCACCTCTTCCCATCTAGCTCCAAGCTGGAAGCAATCCAAATGTCCATCAATAATGGAAAGGATAAACAAGGTGTGGTGACTCATGCTTGTAACCCCAGTACTTGGGAGACTGAGACAGGAGAATTGCAGGTTCAAGGACAACCTCAGCAAATAGTGAGATTCTCATTAATCTAGTGAGACACTGTTTCAAAATAAAAATAAAATAGGGCTGGGGGGTAGCTCTAAGGGAGAATGCCCCTGGGTTCAATCCCCAATTCTATCAAAAAGAAAAAAAAAAGGATGAATTAAGTGTGACATATCCCTTTAGTAGAATATTATACACAAATAATGTACAAATTATTCCTATATCAAATATGGATGACTCTCACACATGATAGCACATGAAAGAAGTGAGAAGTGTCTATATATATATATATATATATATATATATATATATACTCTTCTTATAGTATATATGCTTCATATATATATATATATATATATATATATATATATATATATATGTGTTTATTTGTGTGTGTGTTACTGGGGACTGAACCCAGGGACTTTCTACCTCTGAGTTATACTCCAGTCCTTTTTTTTTTTTTTTTTTTGCGGTACTGGGGACTGAACTCAGGGGCGTTCTACCTCTGAGCTATACCCCCAGCCCTATTTTTTATTCTTGATTTTGAAACCGAGTCTCACTAAGTTGCGGAGGGCCTCACTAGGTAGCTGAGGCTGGCCGCGAACCCGGATCCTCCGGTCTCAACCTCCCGAATGCTGGGATTACAAGCGTGCGCCACCACGCCCGGCTTCTCCAGTCCTATTTTATTTTTTATTTTAAAACCGAGTTTCACTAAGATTCAGAGAGTCTCACTAAGTTTCTTGAGGCTGGCTGCAAACCTGTGATCCTCCTGTCTCAGCCTTCCAAGTACTGGGGTTACAAGCATGTACCACCATGCCTGGCTAAGAAAATAATTTAAAAAGTCTATTCTGGCTGGGCATGGTGGCACGTGCTTGTAATCCCAGTGCTTGGGAGGCTGAAACAGGAGGATCTGGGTTCACGGCCAGCCTCAGCTACTCAGTGGGCTGCTTGTGACTCACTGCACCTCCCTCCCCAACAAGTTGCTGGGGGCTCCTGGAGCTGGGCCTTGGGAGGGACTGCACAGCGCCCCTGGCTCTGCCCAGGACAGTTGGATCCAAAGAAGCCTGTTTTTTTGGTTTCTTGGCAGGTTTCTGGTTCCTGAAAAGATGTGACAACCCCAGTCCTATTTTCTTTCTTTCTTTCTTTCTCTTTCTTTCTTTCTTTCTTTCTTTCTTTCTTTCTTTCTTTCTTTCTTTCTCTCTCTCTCTCTCTCTCTCTCTCTCTCTCTCTCTCTCTCTCTCTCTCCTTCTTTCTTTTAGGGGTACTGTGGATTGAACTCAGGGGCATTCTACCTCTGAGCTATACCCCCAGCCCTATTTTTATTCTTTATTTTGAAAGTGGGTCTCACTAAGTTGCAGAGTGCCTCACTAGGTAGCTGAGGCTGGCCTCGAACCTGGATCCTCCGGTCTCAGGCTCCCAAATGCTGGGATTACAAGCATGCGCCACTACGCCTGGCCTATTTTTTATTCTTTATTTTGAAACCGGGTCTCACTAAGTTGCGGAGGGCCTCACTAGGTAGCTGAGACTGGCCGCGAACCCGGATCCTCCGGTCTCAGCCTCCTGAATGCTGGGATTACAAGCGTGCGCCACCACACTGGCTTATTCTTTATTTTTGAAACAGGGTTTCACTAAGTTGTGGAGAGCCTCACTAATAGTTGAGGCTGGCTGAGAGCCTGAATCCTACTGTCTCAGCCTCTCAAGTACTGGGATTACAAGTGTGTGCCACCACACCCGACAGGTGTTAACTATACTTTGGGTTATATCCAATATTACATTGTTGCTCAAAATGTCCAGCTTTGAGCCGGGCATGGTGGCGCACGCTTGTAATCCCAGCATTCGGGAGGCTGAGACCGGAGGATCCGGGTTCACGGCCAGCCTCAGCTACCTAGTGAGGCACTCCGCAACTTAGTGAGACTCGGTTTTAAAATAAAGAATAAAAAATAGGGCTGGGGGAATAGCTCGGAGGTAGAATGCCCCTGAGTTCAATCCCCAGTACCGCAAAAAAAAAAAAAAAAAAAAAAAATGTCCAGCTTTGGATACTGGAAACTCAGTTGACTCTTGCATTTCTTTTTTTTTTTTTTTTTCAATGCTGCATATTTAGCCCAGGGACATTCTACCTCTAGGCTCCACCCCCAACTCTTTTTATTTCTTACTTTGAAACGGGGTCTCAATAAGTTGCTAGGTTTAATCTCACTAAGGTGCTGAGGCTGGCTTCAAACCTGCAATCCTCCTGTCTCAGCTTCCCAAGTACTGGGATTACAGGTATAAACCCCCCAGAGTGCTTTTACCTCAGCAGTGCAGAATAATTGCTTGAAAGACATAAACTGCTAAAAACTCATTCAAGAAGAAATCGATTACCTGAATAGCCCTAGAAAACTTTAATTTATAATTTAAAACATACAAAGAAAATTTTAGACCCAGATGTGTCACTGTTTGACTCTATGAAGCAATTACTTCACTGGAAATCTTCCCAAATATATAAAAAAAAAAGTGGGTATGGTGGCAAATGCCTGAAATCCCAGTACTTGGGAGGCTGAGACAGGAGGATGGCAGGTTTGCGGCCAGACCCAACAATTTAGCGAGACTCTGAACAAGCTTGCAAGATCCTGTTTCAAAATAAAATGGGCTGGGGATGTAGCTTGAAGGTAGAATGCCCCTGGGTTCAGTCCCCAGTAACACACACACACGCACACACACACAAAGAAAGAATACTAATTCTATTCAGCTTTTACAGAAAATGAAGAAGCAATATATTTCAACTCATGTTGAGATCAGCATTATTCTTATACCAAAATCAGGTTAAAATAATCTATAGCTATCTATACATACACACACACATACACATAAAAGAAAATAAGACTACAAGATGGGTGCAGTGGTGTATGCCTGTAATCTCAGTACCTTGGAGGCTGAGACAGGAGGATCACAGGTTGGAGGACAGCTTCAGAAATTTATAGAGACCTTGTATTTATTTATTTATTTATTTATTTATTTATTTATTTATTTATTTATTTATTTATTTTTGAAGTACTAGGGATTGAAACCAGGGACTTTCTACCTCCGAGCTACACCCCCAGCCCTATTTTTACCCTTTACTTTGGAACAGGGTCTCATTAAGTTGTGGAGGGCCTCACTAAGTAGCGGAAGCTGGTTAGGAACCTGTGATTCTCCTGTCTCACCCTCCCAAGAACCGGGAATACAAGTGTGCATTACCACACAAGGTGAGACCTTGTTTTAAAATTAAAAATAAACTGGCCGGGTGTGGTGGCGCACACTTGTAATCCCAGCATTTGGGAGGCTGAGACTGGAGGATCCGGGTTCGTGGCCAGCCTCAGCTATCTAGTGAGGCACTCTGCAACTTAGTGAGACTCGGTTTCAAAATAAAGAATAAAAAATAGGGCTGAGGGTATAGCTCGGAGGTAGAATGCCCCCCCCAAAAAACAACAACAACAAAAACCGGACGTGGTGGTGCAGGCTTGTAATCCCAATACTTGAGAGGTTGAGACAGAAGAATTACAGATTTGAAACCAGCCTCAGCAATGTAGCGAGGCTCTCAGCAACTTAATTATAGTCCCCTGCGCTGGGCCCTCAACCATGAGGACCCAATGGGGACAATAATCAAGAGTTGTTGGTTTAAGCTTCTTTTATTGTATCTCTTTCTCTCTCTCAGTATCTCTCTCTGGGACCTAGGACGTTACCCAAGCAGTAACAGTAACAGTAACAGTAATCTTTTTTTTTTAACCCTGACAATAACGGTCTCTCTGGTCGCAGTTATCTCTCTCACCCCACTCCTTAATCGTTTCTCTCCGTAACCGTTTGCCGTAGTAATAGTCGTCCCTCTTAGGGCGAGAGGTGGAGTACTCTTAAAGCCAAACAGGGCTTGAGCCACGAGGTGCCTGCATACAGCTCTCACCTGGGAGCACTCTCAGGCCACGGGCTCTGGTGTGCTGGTGCATGTGCTCTAGCGTGGCGTAGCCCTAGGATGTTACCACCTGCAACTGCTCCTGGCACTCTGCCAGGCGCCATCTTGAGGCAAGGTCTAGCCGGGCCCAGCTAGGACCCCAACATTAATGAGACCCTGTTTCAAAATGAAAAATAAAATAGGACTGAGGGTACAGCTCGGAGGTAGAATGTCCCTAAATTCATTCCCCAGTACCTCAATAAATAAATAAATAATAAAAAGGGCTTGGAGTGTAGCTCAGAGGTAGAATGCCCCTGGGTTCCATTCTCAGTTCCCAAAAGAGAAAGAAGTTGGAGGAAGAGGAGAAGGAAGAAGAAGAGGAAGAGGAGGAGGAGGAAAAGAGAGAGAAAAAGAAAGAATTGGATTGCCTAATAGTGCTGAGATGTCAGTTCTCCCTAAGTTGGTGATACATTAAATGCAGGTATGTCCCAAGAGCTGGGCACTCTCAACACAGTTACTGTCTCTTCCTCCTGCCTCCCCACCCCCACAGGCCTTAGGTCGTCCTCAGCTCTACCAATCATATTCAGTTCCTCCTCTCCTTTAGAAACCCTGTGGGTAAATCATGAATGGAGCAAGGAATCCTGGCACACACCCCGGGGCAAGGGTCTACTAAGGGAGGATACTGGCCCCTCAACCCGGCCCTTGTTTTCTCCTCTACACTCTCATCTCTAGCTTTCCTGAACGCAGCCACACAGAGAACCCACCATGTATGCAGGGAACACACCAAACGGTTTTCTAGTTTTAGCCCAGGAAAGAAACTCTACAGCTTTACCTGGGGGAAAAGCAGAAAATCCTTCCAAATGCCCCCCCAATAGTAGAGCCTACCATCCCCCAGCACCCAGCCCCTAGCTCAGGACTGGTCGGCATGCCCATCCCTCAGGGTGGGAGCCCAGAAGCTACTGGAGGCCAGGCTTTACCTCCCTCGGTGTTCCCAAAAGGTGGGATGATTTTACTGTAACAGTATTGGATGTCCTCCAGTAAGGAAGCAATTCCTTTACCCATTCCCAAACCCTGCCGCCCTTTTGATTATGTCAAAAGAGAAAGCCTACTAAGTCTTTCCCACTTTGCTGAAGATGAGAGCTCTTTATTTATTTATTTATTTATTTATTTATTTATTTATTTATTTTTGTGGTGCTGGGGATTGGACTCAGGGAGTATTCTACCTCTGGGCTACACCCTCAGCCCTATTTTTTTTTTTTAATTTTTATTCTGAAACAGAGTTGCAGAGGCTGGCCTCAAACCTATGATCCTCCTGCTTCGGCCTCCAGAGCGCTGGGATTAGATTAGAGCCTTTAAGAATTTACTAGTGATCATGTAATTGCTTTGTCTTTGTTGTATGACTTCATCATTTCCTTTGGCAAGGGATACTGGGTTTTTCATTTCTGATACTGATGTAAAGTTTTCTTTTAGTATGTATTTATTTCAGGAACAAGTAAGTCATTTAAAGAAAATTCTTAGATATTTAAATAATAATGGGATGGCGAAATTCACAAGGGTAGTACTGACCTTGCATAGTGACCCAATACAGGGCTTCTGTACATGTCCTGGGATGGGGCCATGTTGTCCAGTTCATGCCTGTCACTAGGGCCTAGAGAAAGTGCAGAAAGAACATACATATATTTATTTATTTATAATTATTTTTATGGTACTGGGGATTGAACCCAGGGACATTCTACCTCCGATCTACACTAACAGCTCTATTATTATTATTATTATTATTATTATTATTATTATTATTATTGCGGTATTGGGGATCGAACCAAGGAGATTCTACCTCTGAGCTACACCCTCAGCCCTATTTTTAATTCTTTTTTTTTTTTTTTTTTTTTGCAGTGCCTTTTACCTCCGAGCTACACCCTCAGTCTTTTTTTTTTTTTTTTTTTTTTTTTGCAGTACTGGGGATTGAACTCAGGGGCATTCTACCTCCGAGCTATACCCCCAGCCCTATTTTTTATTCTTTATTTTGAAACCGAGTCTCACTAAGTTGTGGAGTGCCTCACTAGGTAGCTGAGGCTGGCCACGAACCCGGATCCTCCGGTTTCAGCCTCCCAAATGCTGGGATTACAGGCGTGTGCCACAGCGCCCGGCTAAAGAAGAACATTTAAATTGGGGGTCCGAGGTAGGTGTCACCACTGGGGATCCTGGAAACAGGCAGCGGAGTGAGGGTCCAGGGACAGCCTGGGTGCTATAGGCCTGTGACTTCCCGGCAGGGGGACCCAGAACGCAGTCCCGCCTTTCACCACCAGGTGGCGAGGTTGCGCTCCGCCGGGTTGCGCTCCGCCGGGTTAGCAAGGGTGCGCTTCGCCCCCACCCTCCCCAACCCGGCACAGTGGAGCCCCTGGCGACTTGGAGCGGTCAGGTCCGGAACTCTTCTGCTGGCTCCTAGGGCAGAAGGGCTGTCCGGCCAGGCAGGAGATGGGCTCTGCGCAGCTAGTCTCAGCTGGCTGCAAACCGAATCCAAACCAAACCCAAAGCTGCGTGAGCCACAAGATAATGAAAATAACACCTGTTGGTGATTCATTCTCTCTCTCTCTCTCTTTTATACAGGTGAAGCTCTGGAGCTCTTGTTTTTATTATTTATTTTTGTGTTTGTTAGTTATTATTATTGATACTGGAGATTGAACCCAGGGGCATTCTACATTCTACTTCTAAGCTTTTTTTTTTTTTTGAAACAGGGTTTTGCTAAATTGCTGAGGCTGGCCTCTAGCTGGCAACCCTCCTCTCTCAGCCTCCCAAGTACTGTGATTATAGGCATGTATCACCCAGCCGGGTCAGAATAATGTTTTTAAATGCATCAACTTGGAATAAATAAGATCTAGTAATTCTGAAAGAATGAAGAACACAAGTGACTTCTAGATTGCTCCAGTAACTAATATATGGCATGAAAATATCTCCAATTTCTATTGGCCCTGCTAACACTACAGTGGCTTGTTGTCTACACTGGTCATTGAGTAAAACCTCAAATATCCCTTTAGGGTGACAATAAAGATTTGTTTTCCTCATGCAAGTTCAGCACAGGGTCTCAGGAATTCTATCCGGAGACCCAAGATAAGAAACACTTAGTGAAGCTGGGCATGGTAGCATACACCTATAATTCCAGTACTTGGGAGGCTGAGATGGGAGGATTGCAGGTGGTCATAAATCCCTGGAGGCGTAAGGGTGGGAGGGAACCACAGTGACACAGGTATACACAGATGAGTATGACACAGGGCCGTCCCACGGGTCAGGGGTGGGAATGCTGCTTGGGAAGGTAGGCTGGGGAGATAGGACGGCTTTGAGATCTCCTAGGGGATTTTTCATCTCATTTCATTTATTTTTATTTATTCATTTAATTATTTTGCAGTACTAGGGATTGAATCTAGGGGCATTTTACCTCCCAGCTACACCCCCTAGCCCTATTTTTTATTCTTTATTTTGAAACAGGGTCTCACTAAGTTGCAGAGGGCCTCACTAAGTAGCTGAGGCTGGCCTCGAACCTGCAATCCTCCTATCTCAGCCTCCCAAGTACTGGGATGATAAGCATATGCCACCACGCCTGGCCCTCCTAGAGGTTTGATTGAGAAAACTGTGACCATAATTAGGCTCAGCTGGTAATTCTTCAAGTTGCTCCCTGAAACCCCTGAGGGATTCTCTCTCCTATCCTGTCATGTTTGGCCTGATTTCCTCTGTTTTGTATAAGGTCTTTGTCTTAGTCCAGCCCCTTGGATCTGAGATCTTCCAGAAATCATGTATGGACCCATTGAGCACCAAGAAGTTTTGAAATGTTTAGGAAGTGCATCCCTCAGTGCCGGGCAGGGTTGGGCACACTTGTAATCCCAGCTACTCTGGAAGCTGAGGCAGAAGGATCACAAGTTCAAAGCCAGTCTGAGCAATGTAGCAAGACTCTGTCTTAAAAAATAACAACAGAGCCGGGCGTGGTGGCGCACGCTTGTAATCCCAGCATTCGGGTGGCTGAGACCAGAGGATCCGGGTTCGAGGCCAGCCTCAGCTACCTAGTGAGGCACTCTGCAACTTAGTGAGACTCGGTTTCAAAATAAAGAATAAAAAATAGGGCTGGGGGTATAGCTCGGAGGTAGAACGCCCCTGAGTTCAACTCCCAGTACTGCAAAAAATAAATAAATAAATAACAACAAAATAAGAGCTGTGGGGTGTAGCTCAACAGTAGAGAGCTTCCTAGCATGCACAGCCCTGGGTTCATCCCCAGCACCAAATAAATAAATAGATATTTTTAAAAGGGTATCAGTCAAGGCCTGTTCAGGAAAGATCAACCATGCTAATTAATTTTTATCTTTTATTCTCTGTATATGTGTGTGTGTGTTGGGGATTGAATCCAAGAGCATTCTACCTCTGGGCTTACACACTCAGCCCTTTCTATTTTTTATTTTTATTTATTTATTTATTTATTTATTTATTTATTTATTTATTGCAGTACTGGGGATTGAACCCAGGGGCATTCTACCTCTGAACTACACCCCCCAGTCCTATTTTTTTTGTGTGTGTGTGGTACTGGGGATTGAACTCAGGGGCATTCTACCTCCCATCTATACCCCCAGCCCTATTTTTTATTCTTTATTTTGAAACCGAGTCTCACTAAGTTGCAGAGTGCCTCACTAGGTAGCTGAGGCTGACCTCGAACCCAGATCCTCTGGTCTCAGCCTCCCGAATGCTGGGATTACAAGCGTGCACCACCATGCCTGGCCCCAGTCCTATTTTTTATTCTTTATTTTGAAACAGGGTCTTACTAAGTTGCGGAGGCCCTCACTAAGTAGCTGAGGCTGGCTGCAAACTCAGATCCTCCAGTATCAGCCTCCCAAGTACTGGGATTATAAGCGTGCGCCACCACACCTGGTTATTTTTTATTTTTGAAACAGGGTCTCAAGCCGGGTGTGGTGGACGCTTATAATCCCAGCATTTGGGAGGCTGAGACTGGAGGATCCGGGTTCGAGGCCAGCCTCAGCTACCTAGTGAGGCACTCTGCAACTTAGTAAGATCCCGTTTCAAAATAAAGAATAGAAAATAGGACTGGGGGTATAGCTCGGAGGTAGAATGCCTCTGGGCTCAATCCTCATTACCACAAAAAAAAGAAAAGAAACAGGGTCTCATTAGGTTGTTAAGAATCTTGCTAAGTCACTGAGGCTGGTCTTTTTTTTTTTTTTTTTTTTTTTTTGGTACTGGGGTACTGGGAATTGAACCCAGGGGCATTCTACCTCCGAGCTATACCCCCAGCCCTATTTTTTATTCTTTATTTTGAAACGGGGTCTCACTAAGTTGTGGAGTGCCTCACTAGGTAGCTGAGGCTGGCCATAAACCTGGATCCTCCGGTCTCAGCCTCCCAAATGCTGGGATTACAAGCGTGCGCCACCACGCCCAGCTAACTGAGGCCAGTCTTGAACCTGCAATCTTCCTGCCTCAGCCTCCCAAGTCCTGGGAGTGCAGGTGTGTGCCGCTATACCCGGCTCACACTATTTTAACAGAGAGGACGTGAATGCAGAGATTTAAAGAGGTACTGAAGAAAAGAAGACAAAAAGGGAAAACTAACACAATACAGAGTTGTAACTTCAGGAAGTACCCCCCCCCCCACTACCCCAAGCCTGGGAGACCAAAGAGAGGGTAGGTTTCTGAGAACACAGAAGCTTAAAAGGAGGGGTCCTGGGTGCTGCAGCTCAGACTTCTGTGGGGAGGGCATTGCTAGGCCAACACTGGCACCTTGGAGGTAGAGGGATGGATCCTCCAGAGTTAGGGCCCACGATTAGTACATTTTTGTTTGCTGTAACAAAATACCCGAGGCAGGCCGGGCATGGTGGCACATGTTTGTAATCCTAGTACTTGTGAGGCTGAGGGAGGAAGATCACAGGTTCAAGGACAGCCTCAGCAAGTTAGTGAGGGTTTCATCAACCTAGTGAGACCCTGTTTCAAAATAAAAATAAAATAGGCCTGGAGGTGTAACTTGGAGGTAGAATGCCCCTGGGCTCAATCCCTAGAACCATAAATAAATAAACACACACACACACACACACACACACACACACACACACACACACACCAGAGACAGGCTAACTTTACAAAGAAAAAAAGGCTTATTTAACTCACCATTCTGGAGATTGAAAGGCAAGTTGCTGGCCTCATCTGAGCTCTGGCGAGAGCCTGAGCACCATGGTATCACAACCACAGAAGCACGTGATGAGAAGCACTCATTCTCTCTCTTCCATCCCCCTCCTGGGGGTCAGCCTTAGTCATGGTCTAGTGTTTCTCCTGGCCTGTCCTAGCTCCCGATTTCACCTTGTACAGGCCTTTCCTCTTTACTCATTTTCTATGGTCATGATGACACGCAATAAAAATGCCCCGAGTAGCGTTTGGATCAACGTTATTAGCACAGACCCATAGAATGGTCAGCAACTGCCCTGATTCCCTTGGCCGAGGGAACCTCCCACTCCTCGTCTCTGGATTTCTACCAGTGACATATACGTTGAAGCCCAATGGCACCTGCCAAAGATTTTGCACAACACCCAGCAAGAAGTTCTCAAGGTGTAAATACCCTGTCCCAAACAATAATAATAAAATAAGGACTGGAGGTATAGCTCAGTGGTAGAGGGCTTCCTACCATGCACAAGGCCCCAAAATAAAGAAATATATATGATAGATAGATAGATAGATGGATGGATAGAGGGAGGAAGCTCAAATGTTCCAAGAAGAATTCTTTCACTGGCTGCTGTTGGATCAAAAGAATGCAAAATTAAGGAGAAATTTTTTCTTGACTATCCTTACCTGTCATGAATGTGATTCAACTTGACAACCTTTGTAATGTCCAACTACTACTACTTCTACTTCTAATTTCTCCTCCTCTTTTTTTTTTTTTTTTTTGTTTTTCGTAGCGCTAGGGATTGAACTCAGGTGTTTTCTGCCTCTGAGCTACACCTCCAGCCCTATTTTATTTTAGTTTGAAACAGGTTTCACTAAGTTGCTGAGAGCCTCACTAAGTAGCTGAGGCTGGCCACGAACCTGCAATCCTCTTGTCTCAGCCTCCCAAGTACTAGGATTACAAGTGTGCGCCATCATGCCCAGCTCTTATTTTTTATTTTGAAATAAGGTCTCGCTAAATTGCTGAGGCTGGCCTCAAGCCTTCGATTCTCCTGTCTCAGCCTCTCAAATACTGGGATTATAGACTTTCACCATCGTACCCAGCTCTGCTTCTTAGTAGTGGTACACACTAATAATTCCAGTACTTGGGAGGCTGAGACAGGAGGATTGCAGGTTTGCAGCCAGCCTCAGCAAGTAGTGAAACTCATCAACCTAGTGAGAAACTTGTTTCAAAATACAAATTTTAAAAAATAGGGCTGGGAGAGCCAGACAGGGTGGTGCACGCTGGGGGTGTAGCTCAGAGGTAGAGAGCCCCTGGGTTCAATCTCCAGTCCCCCCCCCCCCCAAAAAAAAGTAGGGCTGGGAGCTAGGCATGGTGGCGCACACTTGTAATCCTGGTACTTGGGAGGCTGAGACAGGAGAATCACAGGTTTGTGGCCAGCCTCAGCTACTTAGTAAGGCCCTCTGCAACTTAGTGAGACCCTGTTTCAAAATAAAGGATAAAAAATAAGACTGGGGGCCGGGTGTGGTGGCGCACGCTTGTAATCCCAGCATTCAGGAGGCTGAGACTGGAGGATCCGGGTTCGAGACCAGCCTCAGCTACCTAGTGAGGCACTCCGCAACTTAGTGAGACCCGGTTTCAAAATAAAGAATAAAAAATAGGGCTGGGGGTGTAGCTCGGAGGTAGAATGCCCCTGAGTTCAAACCCCAGTACCGGGAAAAAAAAGAAAAAAATAAGACTGGGGGTGTAGCTCGGAGTGGAAGACCTCTGAGTTCAATCCCCAGTAATACACACACACACACACACACACACACACACACACACACAGGGCTGGGAGCCGGGCATGGTGGCGCACGCTAAAGGCTGAGACAAGAGGATCATGGGTTCACAGCTAGCATCAGCTACTTAGTGAGGTCCTCTGCAACTTAGTGAGCCCTGTTTCAAAATAAAGAATTAAAAAAATAGGGCTGAGAGTGTATCTTAGAGGTAGAATGTCCCTGGGTTCCATCCCCAGTACCACAAAAAAAAAAAGTATAATAAAAATGTTTAGCAACCTGCATGGTGCCATTCTTGGCTGATCTTCTGCCCTTCAGGCCCGCTCTTGGTCTGAGTTCCAGTGGGTACAGGGTGGTAAGCAAGGTCCCGAGTGACCCAGTTGGCCACCCACTGGCCGTGCCCTCCTCTGCCCAGGTCTCCTGTATCATCCAGCCCACGTGTGAACATGATGCGTGCTTGTTCCTGTGGCTGGGCTTTTGCAGCAAGTGTTCTTGGTGACACTGCCTTGTTTACTTGTGAGAGTGTTAATTACCTACTTTCCTCTCTCTCTCTCTCTCCATCTCTCACTTTCCTTCAAAATGAGTCGGCTGGGAATCTCAATTTAGTTTTCATTCCATGCCCCACAGGGAAGGCAGGGATACAAGAAGAATAGAACTTCAGCAGGCACAAGCTTCCTCTCTAGGTGTACAGGGAAGACATACATTTGGAACATTTTTCATGAATCCTTCAAAACTATCTATGAGCCTGTACATCTCAGTACTTGCTTGGGAGGCTGAGACAGGAGGATAGCAGGTTCAAGGCCAGCCTTAGCACCTTAGCAAGACTCCCAGCAACCTAGTGAGACCCTGTTTCAAAATAAAAAATAAAAAGGGCTGGGGGTATAGCTCGGAGGGAGGATGCCCCTGCTCCTGGATTCAATCCCCAGGACCAAGGAACAAAAAAACTGACACATGGTGCAGCTGTGAGTGTCTGCAGTCCCTGCTACTCAGGAGGCTGAGGCAGGAGGATTGCTTAAGTCCAGGAGTTCAAGACCAGCATGGGTATCATCGAAAGACCCCGTCTCAAAAATTAACACCCCCCCCAATATTATGCATCCTATCAGGCAGCAAGGGCTGACTAAATAATTGAGGCTGAGAATTATTATTATTATTATTATTTTTTTATTATTGTGTGTGTGGTACTGGAGATTGAACCCAGAGTCATTCTACCTCTGAGCGATACCTCCAGCCCTATTTTATTTTGAAACAGGGTCTCGCTATGTTACGGCAGGCCTCACTAAGTTGCTGAGGCTGTTCTGGAACCTGCAATCCTCCTGTCTCAGCCTCCCACGTACTGGGATTACAAGCATGTACTACCACACCCGAGCCAACTTCTGATTCCCCATATTACAAAGAACTTTTGTATATCCATTACCCAGATCCACCAACTATTTTTATTATTCTCTCTCCGTAGTTGTTTGTATAAAAATTATACATACAATACATATAGTGCATATAATTATATGATAAAATGTACATATTTGTGTGTGCATATGTAAACACTTATGTATGGCTGTGGTTTGAATGATCTCACCAAAACTCATGTTGGATTTTTTTTCTTATCAGGGATTGAACCCAGGGGTGTTCTTCCTCTGAGTTACACCCTTGGCCCTTTTTATTTCGAAACAGGATCTTGCTGAGTTGCTGAGAGTCTCGCTAAATGGCTGAGGCTAGCTTTCAACCTGCGATCCTCCTGTCTCAGCCTCACAAGTACTGAAATTACAGGCACGCACCACTACGCCCAGCGTCTCTGTATCTTAGAGACCACGAGTGCGTGGAGTGGGAATGGCCAGGTGAACACGGTCCAGTACTTCAAAGACTGGTCTGTTCTCACGCTGCCTTGGGGAGAAGGCACAGACAGGCCTGCAGCTCAATGCCATCTTGAAGTAATGATGGAGCAAACCTGCTGGTGCCCTGTTCAGGCCCCCTTTCCCGGGCCAGCATGTCACGTCCTCCAGCACTGGAGAAGTGAGATGCACCCTCCTCACTCCAACACCCTTCTGCCTTGGCACCCTGCCCTGCCTGGCCCGCAGATGCCCGGGAAGCTGGTCTTGAACCTGCAATTCTCCTGTCTCAGCCTCTCAAGTACTGGGATTATAGGTGTGCACCACCATGCCCATAGACTGACCCACCCACTCATTTACCCTCCCTTCCTCCCTCCCTTCCTTCCTTCCTTCTCCCTTCCCCCTTCCACCTTTTTTTTTTCTTGTGGTACTGGGGATTGAATGCAGGGGTATTCTACCTCCCATTCCACCCCCAGTCCTTTTTTATTTTTTTTGAAACAGGGTCTCACTAGGTTGCTGAGAGTCTCTCTACATTGCTAAAGCTGTCCTCAAACCTGCAAGTCTCCTGTCTCAGTCTCCCAAGTACTGGGATTACAGGTGTGTACACCATGCCCAGTGGTTTTTTTTTTTCTTTTCTTTTCTTTTTTTAATGGTACTGGGGATTGAACTCAGGGGCATTCTACCTCCGAGCTATACCCCCAGCCCTATTTTTATTCTTTATTTTGAAACAGGGTCTCACTAAGTTGTGGAGGGCCTCACTAAGTAGCTGAGGCTGGCCGAGAACCTGGATCCTCTGGTCTCAGCCTCCCAAATGCTGGGATTACAAGCGTGCGCCACCACGCCCAGTTCCCCAGTGTTTTTTTCTAACTTTTGGAAGAAATTCCAAAGCCAAATTCAATCTAGGAGACCAAATTATCATAATTCAATTTGTTTTTTCTCTGTCCTAAGAGAGATGAACAAATCATTCTGAACAAACACAGCTTTGGCAGGTCCGCCCGGTGGGGAAATGTAGGTTAACTCAAGTGCAGGAGATCCGATAACTGTGTTCATCTCGAAGCGTCATGAATACTTCCCAAGTAGAAATCACTTTGTGGAGAGAGAGAGAGGAGAGAGAGAGAGTGTGTGTGTGTGTGTGTGTTACTAGGGATTGAACCCAGGGGTATTATACCTCCAAGCTACATCCCCAGCCCTATTTTTTTATTCTTCATTGTGAAACAGGGTCTCACTAAGTTGCGGACGGCCTCACTAAGTAGTTGAGGCTGGCTGCAAACCTGCAATTCTCCTGTCTCAGTCTCTCAAGTACTGGAATGACAAGCATGTGCCACCATGCCCAGCTTTAGATACCATTCTTATTTGTCGGTTATTCCCCAATAAATCTGGAGAGAAATCATTACCACTTAAGATTATAGCATCACATGGGAAACCTGCTTAAGCCAGTGCCTACTTAGCTGATACTTGAATTGTCCTCAGATGTTAAAAAAAAAACAAAAAATTCACAGGACTCAGTGGCTTCAGTGTAGAAAGAAAGAATCTGAATTTTCTAGAATGAAAATTCAAATACTACACTTGATCAGAATACTGGCCAGTGGAGCTGGGAGTGGTGGCGCACGCTTGTAATCCCAGTACTTGGGAGGCTGAGACCAGAGGATTCGGGTTTGTGGCCAGCCTCAGCTACCTAGTGAGGCACTCTGCAACTTAGTGAGACCCTGTTTCAAATAAAGAATAAAAAAAAATAGGGCTGGGGGTGTAGCTTGGAAGTAGAATGCTCCTGAGTTCAATCCCCAGTACCACAAAAATAAATAAATAAATAAATAAATAAATAAATAAATAAATAAATAAATAAATAAAAGAATACCGGCTCTAACATGATGACCTTAAATCACCAATTCTAAGCCGAGTGTGGTGGCGCACGCCTGTCATCCCAGTACTTGAGAGACTGAGATAGGAGGATGGCAGGTTTGAGGACAGTCTCAGCAAGTAGTGAGACTCATCAACCTAGTGAGACCCTGTTTCCAAATAAGAAATAAAATCAGGCTGGGGATGTCGCTCAGAGGTAGAATGCCTCTGGGTTCAGTCCCCAATACACCCCCCACACACACACACACTCACCCATTCTGTGTGAGGCCTGAGACCAAGAAGAAGGGGTAGGAGAGGAAGCTGGTGGTGAAGCAGCTCAGGAAGGCCAGACAAAACTGAGAGGATGGTCACGTGGCCACCAAAGGTTTTGTGGAGCCGAGGCGGCCAGGCAGGGAAGGCTGCCCAGTACTTGGGAAGCTGAGACTGGAGGATCCGGGCTCGCGGCCAGCCTCAGCTACTTAGTGGGGCCCTCTGCAACTTAGTGAGACCCTGTTTCAAAATAAAGAATAAGCCGGGTGTGGTGGCACATGCTTGTAATCCCAGCATTTGGGAGGCTGAGATCGGAGGATCCGGGTTCGTGGCCAGCCTCAGCTACCTAGTGAGGCATTCTGCAACTTAGTGAGACCCTGTTTCAAAATAAAGAATAAAATATAGGGCTGGGGTATAGCTCGGAGGTAGAATGCCCCTGAGTTCAATCCCCAGTACAAAAAAAAAAAAAAAAGAATAAAAAATAGGAGTAGGGGTGTAACTCAGAGGTAGAATGCCCCTGGGTTCAATCCCCAGTGCTGAAAGAAAAAAAAAAAGGGAGAAAGGGAGTTAGACCAGGCTGCTTCCTACTCTTCCCCAGCCTGCTGTTTGGGCTTCTTCTGTCCCGAGCCTGCTGGGTCAACATGGCAACAGAGATAAGATGAAGGCCAAAACTAAGAAAGTGACAAAACTTAGAAGGCCAAGGGCCCGGGAAGAGCTGAAAAAACAAAACATTATCCTCTCAGTAGATGCTGACAAAGCCTGAGCTGTGCCTGGGAACTTAGCCACTGAGATAAGGAAGACCAGACAGCACAAACCCTATTTAAGATCCAGTCGGGCCACTCTGCTCCACCACGCTCTCCTCGGAGGCACGATGCTTTTCTCTCTTGTGTTTCTTTGAGACTCAGCGCTATTACTTTTGCTTTTATAATAAATCTTTTTTTTTTTTTTTTTTCCCTGCACTAAATCCCAGCTGCCTGTCCTGGCTCTTTAGTTCCCGGCTCATGATATCTATCTGGGCTGAAGAAAAGAACTCACGGTGACCACCGAAACTGTAACAGAGTGGACAGAGGGACCTGTGTATCCCTGAGAGGACTTCTGGTGTGGACTCAAAGGGCTGTGTGTCCCCAAAGGGTCTTGTGGTCAAAAGGATTGCAGGTTCGAGGACAGTCTCTGCAATTTAGTGAGGCTCTCCTCAACCTAGTGAGACCCTGTTTCCAAATAAGAAATAAAATTGGGCTGGTGATGTAGCTTGGAGGTAGAATGCCTCTGGATTCAAGTCCCAGTACCACACACACACACACACACACACACACACAGAGGTTCTGTGGTGTGGAGTCAGAAGGCAGTGTATATATGCAGTGTGATGTGTCGTGTGAACACTGCAAACAGTGTTCCTGAGGGGGACTTGTGGTATAGACAGAGGACACAGAAAGAGGGACTTGGGAGTTTAAATATAAGGTCATGTGAGCTTGAAGGAACTTCTGATGTAACAATTTGTAGAGAAGAGTTAGAAGGCTGTTTGCTCCCAAGAAAACTTGTGCTGTGCACATAGAAGGCAGTTACAAAGTACAATTCCCAAGTACTTTGGAGGCTGGGACAAGAGGACAACATGTTCAAGGCCAGCCTCAGCAACGTAGTAAGACTCTCAGCAAACTAGTGCGGCCCTGTTTCAAAACAACATAAAAAAAGAGCCGGGCATGGTGGCACATGTTTGTAATCCTAGTACTTTGGAGGCTAAGACAGAAGGATCATAAGTTCGAGGACAGCCTCTGCTACTTAGTGAGACTCTCAATCAACCTAGTGAGACCCTGTTTCAAAATAAAAATTGAAAAAATCAGACTGGGCATGTAGTTCAGAGGTAGAATGCCCTCAGGTTCAATCCCCAGTACCACAAAATAAATAAATAATAAATAAATAAAGGGCTGGGGGTATAGCTCAAAGGTAGAATTCCCCTGGGTTCAATCATCAGTAATACAACGAATAAGTAAATAATAAAAATAAGGTACGATAATTCAGTCCCTGTGTATAATATATAATGATCAAATCAGGGTAGTAAGCATTTCCATTTCCTCAAATATTTGTCATTTCTATGTTTTGGGAACCTTTGGACTTTGTGTGTGTGTGTGTGTGTGTGTGTGTGTGTGTGTGTGTGTGTTACTGGGAATTAAATTCAGGGGTGTTCTGCCACTGAGCTACTTTATTTTGACACAGGATCTCACTAAGTTTCTGAACACTGGTCTTGAATCTTCAATCCTCGTATCTCAGCCTCCCAAGTACTGGGACTACAGGTGTGCACTACCACACCTGGCTCGGAATTGTGCTATTTATTTATTTATTTATTTATTTATTTATTTATTTATTGTGATACTGGGGATTGAACCCAGGGGCATTCTACCTCTGAGCTACACACCCAGCCCTATTTTTTATTTTTTATTTTTGAAACAGGGTCTCACTAGCCGGGCATGGTGGCACATGCTGTAATCCAAGTACTGTAATCCCAGTACTTGGGAGGCTGAAACAGGAGAATCTGGATTTGAGGCCAACCTCAGCTACTTAATGAGGCCCTCCACAACTTAGTGAGACCCTGTTTCAAAATAAAGAATAAAATATAGGGCTCGAGGTAGAGCTTGGAGGTAGAATGCCCCTGGGTTCAATTCCCAGCACTGCAAAAAAAAAAAAAAAGAAATAGGGTCATAAGGGTCTCACCAAGTAGTTGAGGCTGTCCACGAACCTACCATCCTCCTCTCTCAGCCTCCTAAATACTGGGATTACAAGTGTGTACTACCACACCTGACTGAATTGTGCTCTTTAAATGGGTGAATTGGAGCAGGGCGTGGTGGTACTTGCCTGTAATCCTAGGATGTGGGAGGCTGAGACAAGAGGATGGCAGATTCAAGGACATCAAGTAGTGAAACTCTCATTAACCTAGTGAGATCCTGTTTCAAAATCAGATCAGAAAGAGAGAGAGACAGACAGACAGACAGACAGAGAGGTAGCTGGGAGTGTATCTTGGAGGTAAATGCCCCTGGGCTCAATCCCCAGTACCACAAAAAAATTAAATAAAATAAATAGAGCTATCATCAAACAAACTAATGAACAAATAAACAGAAAAGGAGGTACTGAATCTTTTTGCATCCCCTATCGCTCATCTATGAGACCCTGTTTCAAAATAAAGAATAAAATATAGGACTGAAGGTAGAGCTTGGAGGTAGAACACCCCTGGGTTCAATTCTCAGCACCGCAAAAAAAAAAAAAGAAATAGGGTCTCACCAAGTAGTTGAGGCTGTCCACGAACCTACCATCCTCCTCTCTCAGCATCCTAAATACTGGGAACAAATGAACGTGTGTGTGTGTGTGTGTGTGTGTGTGTGTGTGTGTGTGTGTGTGTTTTGCTGGGGATTGAACCCAGGGCCTCGCACATGCCAGGTGAGTGCTCTACCACTAAGTTACACCCCCAATCTCCCCCTCCCCCTGCTTTTCTGGTCATGGTCTCACCATGTTGTCCTGGCTGGCCTCGAACTTCTGAGCTGAAGTGATCCTATTCCACCTGAGTAGCTGGCATAGGCCTGCTTCTTCATGGAGACATAGCCGATTAAAAAAAAATAAACCTGTCATTGCCTCTCTAGCACCGTGGGACTCCCTAAAGATAAAGTTGTTAAATATACTACTCAATAAGCAATTTTGTTTTTCTTCTTCTTCTTCTTCTTCTTCTTCTTCTTCTTCTTCTTCTTCTTCTTCTTCTTCTTCTTCTTCTTCTTCTTCTTTTTTTATGGTGGTACTAGGGATTCAACCCAGGGGGCTTCTATCTCTGAGCCACACCCCCAGTCCTATTTTATATTTTAGTTTGAAACAGTTGCTAAGTTGCTGATGGCCTTGCTAAGTTGCTGAGGCTGGTCTTGATCCTGTGATCCTCCTGTGTCAGCCTGGGATTATAGGTGTGTACCTCCATACCCAGCTATGAAGCAATTTTTAATAGATGGAGAATTGACTACATAACAATGTCTCTTCAAGCCGGGCATAGTGGTGCACACCTGTAATACCTGTACTTGGGAGACTAAGACAGGAGAATTGTAGGTTCAAGGACAGCCTCAGCAAGCAGTGAGACTCTCATCAACCTAGTGACACCCTGTTTCCAAATAAGAAATAAAATTGGGCTGGAGGTATAGCTGGAAGTCAAAGGTAGAATGCCTCGGGTTCAATCCCCAGTACCACCAAAACAAAACAAAACAAAAAAAACAATGTGTATTCAAGTGCCCTAAAGCTGGGTGTGGTGGTGCATGCCTGTTGTCCCATTACTTAGGAGGCTGAGACAGGAGGATTGCAGGTTCCATGCTAGCCTCAGCAACTTAGCAAAACCATCAGTAACTAAGCAAGACCTTATTAGCAAAACCCTATTTCTTTCTTTTGTGTGTGTGTGTGTGTATATGCCTGTGTGTGTGTGTGTGTATGTGTGTGTGTGTGTGTGTGTGTGTGTTACTGGGGATTGAACCTAGGGGTGTTCTACCTATGAGTTATGCCCCTATCCCTATTTTATTTTTATTATGAAACAGGGTCTTACTAAGTTGCTGAAGATGGCTGAGAACCTGTGATCCTACTCAGCCTCTCAATTACTGGGATTATAAGCATGCATCATCACACCTGGCTGCAAGACCTTATTTCAAAATAAAATAGGGCTGGGGGTGTATCTCAGAGGTAGACTGCCCCTGGGTTCAATCCCCAGTGCCAAAGAACAAAACTGTAAAACAAAACAATAACAACAACAAAAAATGCCCTAGAACTCAAAGATAGAGCAGAAGTTGTGATCTGACTTTTCAAACCAAATATTAAATCATTAGCTAATTTTTAAAATGAGAGAGAGAGAGACAGACAGAGAGAGAGAATATGAATGTTTCACTTGGCCCTTGATTTTTATTTTTTTAAAAACCATTGTCAGCCGGGCATGGTGGCACACGCATTTGGGAGGCTGAGACCGGAGGATCCGGGTCTGCGGCCAGCCTCAGCTACCTAGTGAGGCCCTGTTTCAAAATAAAGAATAAAAAATAGGGCTGGGGGTATAGCTCGGAGGTAGAATGCCCCTGAGTTCAATCCCCAGTACTGCAACAAAACAAAACAAAAAAACATTGTCTTTCAAGGGCAAAAATCTTTCCCAGCAATGTATATCTGCTCCTTGCTAACTGGATTAACAGGTTCATGAGGCCAAGTTCTAAGATTAAGGTTCAGGTCTCTGAATATCTCCTACTGATGGGGATTGAGCCTGTACTGATTGCTAATAAGGGCAGAAGTAATGGCTAATAAGAACAAGCTTTCATACTTAGGCAAAACAATAAAATCCTTTTCTCTGTCTCTAAACTGTCAGCCAGGAGCTGAAGCCAATGTTGACCTTGGTCAGCTAAAAGCTGGCTGTTAGCCTAGCAACACTGAATTCTAAGAACACAGACACCTGCACTTAGAAAAGAATTATGTAGACTCTCACAATAGCTTAGACTAAACTTACAAGATGAAAAAGCAAGCTATATTAACCCAATATGAATTACTAATAATTATAAGCCCCAAACCTCCATACTTTAAAAACTATATTCCTGTGTCTTTCTCTTATAAAAGAATTTTTTTTCTTTTCTTTTCTTTTTTTTAGGTACTGGGGATTGAACCCAGGGGCATTCTACCTCTGAGCTACACTCGCAACCCTATTTTTTATTCTTTATTTTGAAACAGGGTCTCATTACATTGCGGAGGGCCTCCATAAGTAGCTGAAGCTGACCTCGAACCTGCGATCCTCCTGTCTCAGCCTTCCAAGTACTGGGATTACAAATGTGTGCCACCACACTCAGCTATAAAACAAGTTTTTAACATAACAAGTAACTTCTAACAGATAGAAATAAGGAAAAGCTGAGAAACTCATTAAGGACAGGGGAAAGTAATGCACACTTTAAACTCTAAGAGCAAGATAAAACGAAAAAACAAAGTGGGCTTCTACCATGCAGCTCCCTGACCTTGTTAGCCAAGTAACGCATTTTAATCGATGATGTCAGACCTCTCTGTCCATGTGAAGAAGAACAAAGAAGGCTGATAAAAAAAGGTTTACACAGAGCCGGGCATGGTGGCACACGCTTGTAATCCCAGCATTTGGGAGGCTGAGACCGCAGGATCCAGGTTCTCGGCCAGCCTCAGCTACCTAGTGAGGCACTCCGCAACTTAGTGAGACCCTGTTTCAAAATAAAGACTAAAAAATAGGGCTGGAGGTAGAGCTCAGAGGTAGAATGCCCCTGAGTTCAATCCCCAGTACCGCCAAAAAAAAAAAAAAGGCTTACATAGCAGAGATAGCTAACCGGTCTGTACCAGCTTTTTGGTGGGAAAAGAAGACTATTGGCTAAGTAGGGTGGGAGGAAAAAGAAAATGATTTCTACCTACTTTACTTAAGCTTGTAGCAGTGCAGTTCTGGCTATTATTTTTTTTCTTTTTTTCTAAATTAACTAAGAACAAGAAACCACGGCACCATCCCAAACTGTTATACTGCCTTGGCCTGGCCCTTTGCAGTCGAGCCACGACTTGTCTGGACTTCCATAGGGTAGAGAAGTAAAGTGATGCTTTCCACACTTCTAAAATGTGGACAAGGGTTCTGGAGGGCGCAGAACCCACAGCAAACCTATACCCTTGAATTTCCTGCTGGTCTCTGGAGAGAGTGAGTTACAGCTCAGTATTCCCCTCACCCCAGGCATGGGTCCTGCCTCTCCCTACTGGTCCTCCTGCTGGTTCCTGGCCCCTGTTAGATCCCCTCGAAGAGACTGACTTATCTTAGATAGTCAATAAATGGGTTAAATGTCAACCTAATAAAGTATGTTTTGGGCCAACATGGTGGCGCACGCTAGTAATCCCAATACTTGGGAGGCTGAGACAGGAGGATCACAAGCTTGTAGCCAGACTTAGCTACTTAGTGAGGCCCTCTGCAACTTAGTGAGACCCCGATTCAAAATAAAAAATAGGGCTGAGGGTGTAGCTCGGAGGTAGAATGTCCCTGGGTTCAATCCCCAGTACTGCAAAAATTAAAAATAAGCCAGGTGTGGTGGCGCATGCTTGTAATCCCAGCATTTGGGAGACTGAGACTGGAGGATCCGGGTTCGAGGCCAGCCTCAGCTACCTAGTGAGGCCCTCCACAACTTAGTGAGACCCTGTTTCAAAATAAAGAGTAAAAAATAGGGCTGGGAGTATAGCTCAGAGGTAGAATGCCCCCGAGTTCAATCCCCAGTACCGAAAAAAAAAATTAAATAAAGAAAGAAAAATAAAAGTGTTTTGCAGTGATCCTCCTACAGAAACTTAAATTTTCTAGTAGATGCCCTGTCTCAAAAGAAAAAAAAGTAAAATGGGCTGGGGCTGTAGGTTAGAGGTACAACGATCCTGGGTTCAATCCCCTATCTCTATCTCTCTCTTTGTCTCTCTCTCTTACACACACACACACACACACACACACACACACACACACACAATCTATATCTACATAGCTATATAAACTACTACTGAGATTTGTGTGTGTGTGGTACTGAATATTGAACCCACAGGGATTCTACCTCCAAGCTGCAGCTGCAGCCTCTTTTATTTTGAAACAGGTTCTTGCTAAGTTGTTGAGGGTTTTGCTAACTTGCTGAGGCTGGCCTTGAACCTGTGGTCCTCTTGTCTCAGCCTCCCTAGTCCTAGGATTATAGACGTGAACCACCAAACCTAGGAGACAGTTTAGTCTTTTTTTTTTTTTTTTTTTTGGTGGTACAGGGGATTGAGCCCCGGGGCAGTCTACCTCTGAATTATACCCCCAGCCCTATTTTTTCTTCTTTATTTTGAAACAGGGTCTCACTAAGTTGTGGAGAGCCTCATTAAGTAGCTGAGGCTAGCTGAGAACCTGTGATCCTCCTGTCTCAGCCTCACAAATACTGGGATTACAAGCATGCACCATCACGCCCGGCAGTTAGTTGTTTCTTCTTCTTCTTCTTCTTCTTCTTCTTATTATTATTATTATTATTATTATTATTATTGTTATTATTATTATTATTATTATTATTATTATTATTATTATTATTATCTTTGAAATACATGCTTTATTTTACACTGAAAGCACATCTCAATTCGGATCAGCTACACTTCTAGGGCTCAGCAGCCACCTGTGGCCAGTGGCTGGTGTATTGAGCAGTACAGACTTAGGGTGTCTGCTCTGCAGTAGCCACTGGTTCTGAGCACTTTTATAACCTGACATCTGCATTGCTATAATAAAAACAAATGCGGTCAGCTGGCATCACATACTTGGTACTTACACTACACTGGGCTTACGCTATAGTATATAATCATTTCAGTAGCCCTGTGAACACACACCATTGTTATATTCACTTTCCACATGAGGCAACCAAGGATTAGAAATATTAGGAAACCAGCCCAAAGCCACACAGCTACTGAGCACAGAAGGGAAGCGAGGGAGCCTCGGGCAGAAGCTGCCCTCACAAACAGCCTGGACGTGATCTTCCTAAATTCTTACACTTGCCTTGCAAAGCAGCTTTTTATTGTATCTTGTGAAAGATAAGCCTACCTGTCCACTCTTTCAGGCTGCATTAGTAAGGATGAGATGCTAACTGCATTGTGTGTGTGTGTGTGTGTGTGTGTGTGTGTGTGTGCGTGTTACTAGGGATTGAACCCAGGGGCATTCTACCTCTGAGCTACACCCCCAGCCCTATTTTTTATTCTTTACTTTGAAATAGGGTCTCACTAAGTTGCTAAGGCTGGCCACAAACATGTGATCCTCCTGTCTCAGCCTCTCAAGTACTGGGATTACAAGTGTGCGCCACCACGCCCGGCTTGTCCATTCATATTGACCAATAGAATCCTCACCACCATCAAGGACCACTTTATTTTTTTAATTTTTTTTTAATTTTTTATTGTAGTAATTCGTGCAATATAGCATACATCTTTGTTAAGTACGAGTTGTTAACAACATATTTGCACACAATTCTCATTTGACCCCTTCCCCAATTCCCACCCCAATCCCCTCTCCCTCCCTCCCCCTCAGGTTCACTTCAGTGAGTGACCTTGATATGATTGTATAGGTACATCATGTGCTTTAGGGCGTCCCTCTGCCCCTTGCATCCACTACAATTAAATCAACTTCGTTGCTTATCGAAGATCACTCCTTTTCATCTGGAGACCCTCCTATGCCCCGTCTTCTCCCTAGCATCCACATATTAGGGAGAACATATGCTTCTTAACTCTTTGTGACTGACTAATCTCACTTAACATAATGTTTTCCAGTTGCATCCATTTCCCTGCAAAGAACATGATTTTATTCTTCTTTATGGCTGAGTAAAATTCCATTGTGTACAT
>PVLC010022084.1:0-27477 GCA_004027655.1 Graphiurus murinus | reverse complement strand
ATCAAATATAATAATTATACTTATGGGCAAAAAATGCTTCCTCATAATGTTTTCACCTATGTGTTTCTATAATAGAAAACTCAGGTCAATGTCTTCTATCTCCATTTCTGTATTTAATGTTGACTTGTTAGAAGCAGGCCTCAGAGACGGTTGGAATAAGCTGAGTGGGTGACTAGTTGGATTACTAAGATTCTTAAGTTCTTACAGGTGTTGCATCAAGTTTACCTGAAACGCAAGATCAAGAATGAAGTCCCCTCTCTCTCTCTCTCTCTCTCTCTCTCTCTCTCTCTCTCTCTCTGTTTCTTTCCCTCTCCCTCTTTCTTTTTCTCTTTCTCTCTCTCCTTCATTCTTCCATGCCCACTGAGCTCTTTTTATGTTACTAGAAAAGTCTAGTAACATAGTCTTTCTAATTCATCTTTTTCTCTTTTTGTATGCTACTGAAGATGTATTTTCCTTATCATTTAAAGTGTGTATATGTCAAACATGGTTATGCACACCTCTAATCCTAGTACTTGCGAGGCTGAGACAGGAGGATCTCAGGTTCAAGGCCAGTCTCAGAAACTCAGCATGGCCCTCAGCAACTTGGTGAAACCCTGTTTCAAAATAAATAAATAAAAATAGGGCTGGGAGTGTAGTTCAAAGGTAGAAGCCTCTGGATTCGATCCCCACTACCATAAAAAAAAGTTAAAATTAAAAATTAAAGTGCAAGCCAGGCATGGTGGCACATGTTTTTGTTTTTTTTTATTTTTATTTTTTTGTTTTGTTTTGGGTTTTTTTGCGTTACTGGGGATTGAACTCAGGGGCATTCTACCTCCAAGCTACACCCCCAGCCCTATTTTTTTTTATTCTTTATTTTGAAACCGAGTCTCACTAAGTTGCGGAGGGCCTCACTAGGTAGCTGAGGCTGGCCGCAAACCCGGATCCTCCGGTCTCAGCCTCCCAAATGCTGGGATTACAAGCGTGTGCCACCACGCCTGGCTGGCACATGTTTTTAATCTCAGTACTTTGGAGACAGGATTACAGGTTCATGACAAGCCTCAGCAACTTGGTGAATCCCTCTGCAACTTAGCGAGACCCTGTTTCCAAATAGAAATAAAATAGGGCTAGAGTGTGACTCAGAGTAGAATGCCCCTGAGTTCCATCCCCAGTTCCACAAATAAACAAATAAATAAAGTAAGTAAGTAAGTAAATAAGTAAGTGTATATACAACAGCACAAGACCTGGAGCCAGACATGGTGGCACACGCTTATAATCCCAGTACTTGGGAGGCTGAGACAGGAGGATCTCAAGTTCACAGCCAGCCTCATCAACTTAGTGAGGCTCTCAGGAACTTAGTGAGACCTTGTTTCAAAATTAAAAAATAGAACTGGGGTATAGCTCAGATGTAGAATACCCCTAGGTTCAATCCCTAGTACCACAAAAAAGAAGAAAGAAGGAAAGAAAGAAAGAAAGAAAGAAAGAAAGAAAGAAAGAAAGAAAGAAAGAAAGAAAGAAAGAGAAAGACTGTGGGATGTAGCTCAGAGGTAGAGTGCCCCCGGTTCAGTCCACAGTACCACAAAAAAAAAAAAAAAAAGAAAGGACCTGAACTTGAACTTGGGCTCTTCTTTTGTTATTTATATTCACTGGACAAATCACTTAGCCTCTAGAGAATAAATTATATCAGTAAAACAATGGAAAAAGAAGAACCCTATTCACCTCACATTGTTGTGAAAATCAAATGCAAAGATATATGAATTTGAGAACTGTTTTGTAAATACTAAGTTGCCCCTCAGATGTTCATAATTACTCTGCTAGAACATATGATTCTTTTCTATTTCAAGTCTAATCTTTATTGGTTCTGAAAAAATATATTACTGCGTCTTTAATTATTGATTTAGAGCCTTTTATTGGTTCAGCTTACTCAGGATGTCTAAATGCTTAGAAATTGCAGTGCTGAACTCTCTTCCCCAGCTCTGCCCTCTTGAAATGCTTCATTTCTTAATTTAGTTTCTTAAAAGTCTGGATATAGAGCTCAGTTCTTCTTTTTTTTTTTTTTTTAACTGATTTACGTGCCATTTCTGCTTTGTGCAGCTTAACTAACATTTTCAGTGTGCCTTTTTCAATGATCATTACCTTCATTCTTTTTTATTCTAACTTTCTCAGAATAGAACAATGAAGAATTATTATTCCTCTGTTTAAATGATAAGAAATTATTGCTGAGAGGATATAGTATCTACTTCATTTCTTTGAAAACAACAGATTTTAACCATTTTCTTTTTTTTTTTTTTTTTTGGTAGTTGTGGTGGTGGTGGTGGTACTATGGATTCTACCTCCAAGCCACACCTTCATCCCTATTTTATTTTTTAGTTTGAAACAGGATCCCACTAAGTTGCTGAGGCTAGCCTCAAACCTGCAATCCTCCTGTCTCAGCCTCCCAAGTACTGAGATTACAGGTATGCATATAGCTGTATATAACTCCCTGTGGCTGCTCTTTTTCAGGATCAATTAAAATAAAGCTTTTTATAGATTCATTGCTCTATTTTAAAATTTGTTTTTTGGAGCCCACATTGATATTTCCATTTTAATGCATTTTCCCTTAACTTAGTGAATAGTCTCTGCTATGCTACTGAAAATCCTTTAGTAAGTTTTTTAAATTAATTTTGTTAGAATTATAATTAGGAGTATGGCTGGATTTCTACTCATCCACCATAGTCCTGGATAATTTTCCTACCATGCCAGGCCTTTCTATCCTCTTGTTCAATAGAATTTGGAAAAAATACAAAGAATACAGATGGAGTATCTGTATCTGTATTCTAATCCAAAGAATACAGATTAGAACCAGAAAGCCAAACATTTCTTATAGAAAACTGAAGCTGAGGATATATCTCAGCTTCAGTAGGGTATTTATCTAGAATCACAAGACCCTGCTTTGGATTCCCAGTATCACAAAGAAAATTGAATACCTTTTTGTGCTTTGTTGCTGCTGTTAAGGCTCAGGCTGAGCCTAAGAAAAGGAAAGCAAGGTTGGAATAGTGAAATAAAATCCTACCACAAGCCCTTTAATAACTCCACTTCTTAGTTACATTCCTAAAGTCTCTGAACCTCCCAGGCTTCTTGCAAGCACCAGGGTCTCCATTGGTTTCCTTAGATATAAATGAGAGAAATGCTAAATTATTTCCAAACATCATTTTTTCCAGCTCTGAATTTCTATAATATTAAATAGTATTTAAGCTGCAGGTGCAGGCATTAATTTATGTCACCAAAAATTATCCCCACTTCTGTTACCCTACCTGCAAGAGCCCTACTTTGATTTCCACATTTGTAAATTTTTCAAATTAACTATTATTGAGCATAAAATGAAGCAGTGGGAGAGCCAGGCGTGGTGGCATGCTTGTAATCCCAGTATTTGGGAAGCTGAGACAGGAGGATCGCAGGTTCCCAGCCAGCCTCAGCAACTTAGTGAGGCCACCCGTAACTCAGTGAGACCCTGTTTCAAAATAAAAGAATAAAATACGGCTGGAGGTAGAATGGTAGAATGCCCCTGGGTTCCATCTCCAGTACCACAAAAAAAAATGAAACAGTGGGAAAGAAAATGAGGGAATGGAATAGACTTCTCCCTTCTGGAATCAGGGCAACCTCTGCTTCCTCCGATGTGCTCCAACACATGAGATGCCTAAGAGAAGACGCCACAAGGCAACACCTTGCCAAGATACCGCTGAAGCACCAAAATCTCAGCCCAGTTCGAACTGTGAGGGGAGGCCCTGTAGCCCTCTAGTGGGCAAGTAGTGACATTGCCTCCTTTTCTACATTCAGAGAGGTGTTCAGCCCATCTGGGAGGGATAGAAATCTCCACCCAGAGGCTCTACCAGAGTGACCTGAAACTACCCAAGGACCAATCTACAGAGGGCAGGCTGGCCTGTGCCTCAGACGTGGTGCTTTTGTCATCTTTAACAATGTTATTCCTGCAAACTTAAAAATTTCTGCTCAAAAAAGCTAGGCTGGTCAGATACAGTGGCACACACCCAGTATTTGGGAAGCTGAGACAGGAGGATTGCAGGTTTAGGGTCAGCCTCAGCAACTTAGTAAGGCCCTGTTTCAAAAAAAAAATTAAAAGTGCTAGGGGAAGCCAGGTGTTGTGGTGCATGACTGTAATCCTAGTACTTAGAAAGCTAAAACAGGAGGATCACAGGTTCGAAGCCAGCCTCAACAACTTAGCGAGATTCTCAACAACCTACCAAGACCCTGTTTCCAAATAAAAAATAAAATAAGGCTGGGGATGTATCTCAAAAGTAGAATGTCCCTGTGTTCAATAGAAAGAAGAAAGGGAAGGAAGGAAGGAAGGAAAAAAGAAGAAAGGAAGGGATTCCAAACAGAGTTATGTTTAATGGCTTGCATTTTTACTTGTATTTTGGGCACTCCTAGAAAAAGAAAAAATTTAAATTTCACTCAGTTCAGAATGAAGTTAAACAGAATGAAGCTGATGTCTACGAACTCTGGTTTCTCTTTCAAACTTCATTTGCTCTCAAAAAGACATCACTGGCAACTAGTGACAGAGAAGTGAGGGATAGAATTGTTTTGAAAGGTTAAAAATAGGAGGATTGTGCTGGGTGTAGTGGCACCCACTTGTAATCCCAGTACTTGGGAGGCTGAGACAGGAGGATCGCAGGTTCAAAGCAGCCTCGGCAACTTAGTGAGGTCTTGTTTTCAAATAAGAAATAAAATTGGGCTGGGGGTGTAGCTCAGAGGTAATACCCCTGGGTTCAGTCTCTAGTACCACAAAAAAAAAAGAGAGAAAGAGAGAGAGAGACAGAGAGAGAGAGAGAGAGAGACAGAGAGAGAGAGAGAGAGAGAGAGAGAGGGAGGATAGGAGGGTTGCAACTGCTTTAAATTATTGGGCAGCCATTTTTTTCTTTCTTTTCTTTTTTTTTCTTTTTCACTGAGAATTGAACTCAGGGCCTCACACATGCTTGGCTAGCATTCTACCACTAAGTTATGTGCTCAGCCTTTGTTTGTTTGTTTGTTTGTTTGTTTGTATTGGGGATTGAACTCAGGAGCATTCTACCTCCAAGTTATACCCCCAGCCCTATTTTTATTTTTTAAACAGGGTGTCACTAAATTGCTGAGGCTGATCTTGAACTTGCAATCCTCCTGTCTCAGCCTCCCAAGTACTGGGATTATAGGCATATACCATCACGCCCAGCTATGCCCAGCCTTTTTTAAATTTTATTTTGAGTCAGGGTCTCATTAAATTGCCCAGACTTCTAAGTAGCTGGGATTGCAGGTATCCACTATCATGCCTGGCTTGATAAGCCAATTTTTATGCCTATTCATTTATGCAATCAACAATTACTAGTTCATCCTATGCCAGTCGTTGCCTATTTCTTCATATCTCTTCCCTGCCCTTCTGAAAACTCTGTTTTCCCATTTGTCCCCATCAACTATAGCCAACTATTATGCAACTAGAATGGTCAGTGGGTGTAGATTGGAGATCTAGATCAAAGATATAGAAGTAGGAAGAAGCCAGATTATTTTTCCTTTCCTCTCTCTATTCTCAGTGTCATTTTCCTTCAGTGGTTCCAGCCCCCATCCATTGGCCCCTCTCTCCAGGGTCCTTGACAGCTCCAACTCTGTATGACAAAGGGAAGTTATTACTCAAGTCATCCTGCCTAACAGAGTTCCCTGATGTGGGATGAGGGAGACTGCAAAGTTTAAGAGTTTTCTCCACCTCACCCCCCAAGTTCATTGCCCATTCCGAGTTAATGTTAGACCTTAGTGTCTAATAACATTTTAACAGCCCACTATCCCCACACACACAGAGCTCTAGTCTCTCCTTTGAACTCCAGTTACACTTAGTCCAGACTGTCAATTAATGTCCCAAGAAGTCATTGTTGCAATCAAGGCCGGCCAAGAAAAGGAGAGAGCTCAGGTGTTGCTTGAGACCCTTGAACTAGGCCTGGAGCAGCCCTGCTGGACCTGGGTGTCATAAGAAAACTAAGCCCTAATGCTCAAAGCCATCAGTTGTGTGTAATGAATAAATTTATGTCTCTTCTGTATGTAGAATGGTACTAGCTATGTTAACATGCTTGAGAGAATTGAGGAACTAGTCACTCAGCTAACATTCTGTGGATCTTCATTCTTTCCTGGAACCCTCTTGAGAAAAGCTGGCCCAATAGCAGACGCTGTATATGGTAATACTTTTGTCACTCTCTTGAACCTATCTAGTTCAGAGGATATACACAAACTTTTACACTCATATATACATTAGCAAGAGCAGAGGGAAATGTTTCTTTGAAGCATATGGGCATAAAGATACAGTAAGAGAACATGGAAAAGCTACAAGGTGGCCAGAGGAGCCCCAAGACCTCCACACCCTATCTCAACAACCTTGCATCTTCTTTCTGCATGTGTGTGTGTGTGTATGCTTATCTTTGTGTGTGTGTACGTGTGTGTGTGTGTGTGTGTGTGTGTATGTGTGTGGTGCTGGGAATTGAACCCAGGAAGATTCTACCTCTGAAGCTACACCCCCAGCCATTTGTTTGTTTTGAATCAGGGTCTTGCTAACTTACTGAGAGTCTCACTGAGATGCTGAGGCTATCCTCAAACCTGTGATCCTCCTGGCTCAGCATCCCAAGCACTGGAATTATAGGCATGAGTCACCAGGCCCAGCTGATGCTTGTCAATTTAACAAGGTACATTTGACCCATTCTACTGACCAGACCCACTCAATTTTAACCAAAGACAACAGAAGAAATTAACCCTATTTTATCTAAGCATACACAGGGTCCATCTTTGTGGACATACCAAACCACACCCTCCCTCCACTACCCTAACACTCCCTACCCCAGCCCACTGAGCACTACGGAAAGGAAAGGGGCAAAGTCATACAGAGAAACTGTCAACAGGAACAAAGTTCCATGGGATCAGGAATGAGTGGGGCACCAGGGGAAGGTTCACATCACCTGCCTAGCCCCCCAGAGTTTTGCCAGTGCCACAGAGCTGAGCCCCGCAGAGGGAGGAAAGCAATGAAGGATAAGAAAGAGGTACAGATAAATCTCATTTTAGCACCTTTTGGGGGGGCAGGGAGAGCAGTTGTTTTCTAGGTGTTTCATTGATGTGCCCTATTTCCTTGGCTAGATTGTAAATTTCTTGAGCACAAGGACGAATTTTATGCTGCAAATCTTTAATTTCCTATAGTGTTTAGCACAGTGCTTCTGCACATGCTTACCCAGCATACTGTTGAGTAATTAGAATCTGCTCTGGGGGAGGTGTATACTTGCAACAATTACAGTGTAAAGCTTATGTGAAAGTACAAGTATCATATAGTTTAACCCATGTCCTGTTAGGAAAAAAAAAAAAAAAAAAGTGCAGTTCGCTGCCTCCTTCATTTAATTTTACATAAACAAGCTCGTTGAGGCTGAAGCAAATCTGACTGGTTTTCAATGTGAGAATAAAATCTTAAAAATTGTTCTTGGGGTCGTTTCTAAACAGAACTGTCTCTAATCTTAATATAATAGAAATGTACATGATGCGCCAGGTGTGGTGGCGCACGCTTGTAATCTCAGTACTTGGGAGGCTGAGACCGGAGGATCCAGGTTCGTGGCCAGCCTCAGCTACTTAGTGGGGCTCTCCGCAACTTAGTGAGACTCTGTTTCAAAATAAAGAATAAAAAATAGGACTAGGGGTGTAGCTCCAAGGTAGAATGCCCCTAGGTTCAATCCCCAGTACCGCAAATAAATAAATAAGAAAGAAAAAGAAATGTACATGATGATCAGTGTGTGTATGTGTGTCTCTTACTGAGGATTGGACCAAGGAGCAGTCTACCTCCAAGCTACCCACCTCCAGTCATTTGTTTGTTTGTTTGTTTGTTTGCTTCTGAAACAGGGTCTCACTAGTTTGCTGAGGACCTTACTAAGTTGCTGAGGCTGGCCTCAAACCTGTGATCCTCCTGTTCTGGACTCCCAAGTACTGGAATTACAGGCAGGTGTGGATGCCGGGCTCCACACCCTGATTTCTAGCAGGGTCCTAGTGCTCCTCTGTGGCCTGGGACCCTGTGAGATCTGACTGCCCATTTCATGCTGGGCTTCATAGGGTGCTAACCCCAGTGAGGCTCTCAGACCAGTGAATCAGGAGAGAGGGAGTTGTTTGGTATTGGCTGATCCTCAACCAGACAGGAAGACAAGTCCCCCAGTGGCCTTGGCCAATCCTTTCTTGCTTTCCATTCTTGGGCAGAAGGTATTAATAATGTGACATCCTAAGATAAGGAGGAAATGTCCAAAACAGCCAGGCTTTGCCTCTTTCCACCTCTAACAGGATATCCTTCGATGCATGGATCCAAGTGTCCTCTAGAGCATAAAACCCAGGGCAGAATGCTTTTCGAGTCCCTTGGCTGCAGTGCAAAGTGGGGCGCACAAACACAATTCCATCCCCCTTGGGCAGCTTTCTGAGTTTGGGGGCTGGCTCACCACAGACCCTAGGCATCTGCTGGTTCTTGCTGCCTGACTCTAATGGAAAGTTGCTTCGCCTGACTTGTGTCAGTGTTGTCTTCCTGAACTCAAACTCTAGCAGCTGGGTTTGTGCAAAACCATGAGTTGTTTAGAGCCGTCCTGTGGGGTCGGTAATAGGTGCACAAGTTCCCATCCAGGGAGTAAAACCCACGTACAACACTCTGCTTGTCACAGACCTCGATGGTGCTGACATGCACCTAGTCCCCAAACTGCAGGACAGTGTGATAGAGTCTTAACTCATAGCCTCCTTCATCTTAACTTGATGAGCTTGGATCTCCTTCTTTTTTTTTTTTTTCTTTTTTTAATCATTCCATCAGACTTTCAACATATTTTTGTTCTTTTCTAAATATGAAGCTGCTGTGGCATCATACACTGACGAAGCAGGATCTTTATCTGACAGCAGGCTCCCAGGCTTCCCTGGAAGATGAGTGCCCTGCCCTCTCACTGCCCAAAGATTTCATCTCCACCACACTTTTGGAACTGATGCTCATGGCCCTCTGCTCACGGCCTCCAAGAGAGTCTGAAGCATGTCATCTTCTTTTCTACTAACTGTACTGACCTTAGGGGTAAATGCAGAGCGATTCAGAGCACCCCACCTATCTCCATCCAAGCCAAGCCAAGGGCCAGAGTTCTGGGAGGTGCATCCTACCCTGTGGCCAGGCCCACCTCTGACTCTGCCATGAAGCAAACCTGGTCTTCCTGGTTCTGCCAGTCTGCAAGAAATTAAGTCATTTCTTTTGACCTTTACACCCCATTTATCAACTTTGGCAAAGGGAGACCTGGACTTTGAAAGCTATTTGGCAGGGATGACTGCCCAAAGAAGTTCAAAGACCAGCCTATCCAATTGTGTCAAAGTTGATGGTGTTCTTTAGACCCACAACTAATACATTTTTATTCCATATATTTTAAGTTGCTGTGCTCAAATAGGCAATAAGACCTGGAATCTGATCTACAGTGCCTTTTCTGGGGCATCCAGGAAACTTTCCAGCTCAATGAACTATACACAAATAAAGAGACAGTTTAATGTGGTATAGGTTTTGCGATTTCATTCTAGCTTTCAAACGTTTTGGCTCCACAGTAAGAAATGCAAGTTAAATGACAACCCAGTACACAAACGCACCAACATAGCCAAAACAGAAGGATCTTAAAACAATACTGCCTGCTAGAAAAACTCAGGGGAATGCAATTTATTAGAAAATGTTTCCAGAGTAAATAGAGGGGTGAGAAGGTGGGATCAGAAAGGGGCTAATCAAGCCAAGACCCTTAGAAGGCTGTGTAGTGGGGAGTACTGGGGTTTGAACCCAGGTGCATTCTACCTCCAAGCTACATCCCCAGCCCTATTTTATTTTTTATTTGGAAACAAGGTCTCACTAAGTTGCTGAGGGCCGTGCTAATTTGCTGAGGCTGATTCTCGAACCTATGATCCTCTTGTCTCATCCTCCAGAGTACTGATATTACAGGTATGCACCACCATGCCTGGCTACAAGGCATGTGCCACTACATACACCTGTGATCCCCGTACTTGGGAAGATGAGACAGGAGGATGGCAGGTTTGCAATCCTCTTGCCTCAGCTCTTGAGTAGATGGGAGGCTGAGACAGGAGGATCGAAGGTTCACGGCCAGCCTCAGTTATTTAGTGAGGCCCTCTGCAACTTAGTGAAACCCTGTTTCAAAATAAAGAATAGAAAATAGGGCTGGGGGTGTAGTTCGGAGGTAGAATGCTGCTGGGCTCAATCCCCAGTACTACAAAAAATAAATAAAATTAATTAATTAAAATAACAAAAGAATAAAAAATAGGGCTAGGGGTATAGCTCAGAGGTAGAATGCCCCTGGGTTCAATCCCCAATACTGAAAAAAAGGAAGAAGAAAAGATAAATAAATAAGATTCCATAAAAGTTTGAAATTTCTATATAGGATTAAAAGAACCTAAATTCAAAAGTCAAACTGAAAAATATATCTGCAACACATGGTAGTCAAATGGTTAGTTTCCTTTTATAAAGAGTTTATAAGAATAAGTAAGAAAAAAGTAAACAAGCCTGGCACAGCAGAACATACCTATAGTTCCTGCTACTGGAGGCTAAGGCAGGAGGATGACTTAGGCCATCCTGGGCAATAAAGCAGGACCCCAGTTCAAAAAGAAAAGAAGTAAACAACGAACCAACCAAATAAAAGTAGACAAAGCACACGAACAAGCAGTTTAAGAAAAAAGAAATACATTTAGAAACATATGAAAAGATATTTGATCATCTTTATAAATAAAGATAAATTAAAAATTTTTTTCAGCCAGGCATGGTATCCCATGCTTGTAATCCCAGGACTTTGGCGGCTGAAACAGGATGGCAGGTTTGCCGTCAGCCTCAGCAACTTAGTGAGACCCTCCGAAACTTAGTGAGACTCTGTTTCAAACTAAAAAAGAAAATAGAGCTTGAGGTGTAGCTCAGAGATAGAATGCCCAATCCCTAGCACCCAAAAAAATTATTTTTCGCCCAGATTTTTAAAAATTAAAATGTTTGGTGAAACTGGGTGCTATGAAGGTGTGATTTAAAAAAAAGACACCATCGCGTTGAATCGACCTTCATTCTGTGGGCCTGGGAAAGCATACAGCTTTTCTGGGAGCAACTGGAAGTTTCTGCCAAGATGTCAAAGAAATATACCCTTTGCCTTGTTCTACAACTATTTACCTGGGCTTAGTACAAATTCTAGCTATGTGTACAAGGATGCTATTGCAACATCATAGGTATTCAGGAAAAACTGCAAATAACTGAAGTGGACTTTGATAGAGAATTGATAAGTGATAATTCACCCAGATAATGAATAAAGAAATAAAGATGAAGTAGATCTGTACGGTCAGCTACTCAGAGATCTCCAAGATATACCAAGAAGTGTGTGTGCGCACACACACACACACACACACACACACACGCATGTAAAAAGGATGAGAACTGAGAAAGGTAGTCCAGTTAACAGTCTATTTCCAGGTCTTGATATTATACTAAAAATGTCACCATGATAAATTGTCACCACAGAAGAGGTTGGGGAAAGGGTTTCTATGTACTACTTTGTACACAGGGATTCTATGTACTAGAATCCACGGGGATTCCATGTACTACTTTTGCTACTTCCTGTGAGTCTATGATTACTTCAAAATAGAAAGTTGTGTGTTTTTTAAACTCAAGGTGCAGAAAGTGTGTTGGTGTTTTTACACAGTGTTTTCACCAAGTGTCAAAAGATAAAAAAAAAACCCAGCATGGTGGCCCATGCCTGTTATCCAGGTACTTGGGAGACTGAGATAGGAGGATTGCAAGAACAGCCTCAGCAACTTAGCAAGACTCTCAGCAACCTAGAGAGACCCTGTTTCAAAACAAAAAATAAAAAGGGCTGGGGGTATATCTCAGAGGTAGAATACCCTTAGATTCAATCCCCAGTACCACACACACACACACACACACACAAATTAAGAACAATCTCTGTGTCATTAAATTGAAATAAGTGAGCAGATCATATGTAACCAGGGGACCACATCCATCCATCCCCTCACCTCTCAGAGATCTCTCCTTTGCAGAGTAAGAAGAGCATACAGTTCTGAAGAATTTGATCTGACCCAACAAAGAGAGAGCTCAGAACTAGAGCGCCTTGTCCTTTGGCAAAAGGCTTATTTATTTGTACCATACACTTCTTACACTATTCTAAAAGCAGGAGATGGGAACTGAAACTACTTTGCGTAGTAATGTCAAATGTTATCTCCAGAGAGGGCAGGCTGGCCACGTCCAGGGAAATGGTTCTCTTCCTTAATGTGGATTCTGATGGTATTGTCCTCCAGTATTCTATTAGTTCTTGGAAGGTGTGTGGGGGGGGGGGGGTCAGTTGGCCCAGAAATTCCTCGCAGAAAAATGGAATGCCTCAGTAGGAAGGAGGGGACGACGTTCTGTCTCATAGCCGCAGAGCGATCTCCGTGAAACACATGCAGCTCCAGAACTGGACTCATGCTACTGTGCCAGCCTTAGACTGCCAAAGCCCACTCTGCAAGTTTCCACTGAAGCCCCTCATTGAGTAACTCAAACCAGCAGGAACTGTAGTGACAGCAGATTCTTGCTCAGAGTGCCCTGAAGCCCTGATTCAGGGTTAAGGACAGGCAGTACACCCCGTGTTAGGAGTTGGGTTTTGCATTGTAAAACTTCTAAAGAAAAGAGATCAAAGTCCTCTGCAAAGCAGACCCCTGGTTGGAGGGAGGGAGGAGTCCAAAGGGTTTGTTTGAGATAACACCTGAGAAAGGAAAAGAGAGGGATGGGTTTGAAAGAGAGAAGTGTTAGACCTACTACGCACATCTGACGAACACCAGCCCAATCGGGGCTTCCAAAGCAAAGACGGCCTCCAGAGGAGCCCCGTGTGAGGCTGAAATGGCAAGGTCCCTGTAACCGTCCTGCTCGGTGACTGGCCAGGGCCACCCTAAGAAGATCAAGACCTCCCTTCAAAAGCTTCAGTGAAGCCGGGCGTGGTGGCGCACGCTTGTAATCCCAGCATTTGGGAGGCTGAGACCAGAGGATCTGGGTTCGAGGCCAGCCTCAGCTACCTAGTGAGGCACTCCGAACTTAGTAAGACTCGGTTTCAAAATAAAGAATAAAAAATAGGGCTGGGGGTATAGCACAAAGGTAGAATGCCCCTGAGTTCAATCCCCAGTACTGCAAAAAAAAAAAAAAAGCTGCAGCGAACTCGAGTCAGCAGATGGCTGGACGCTCAGGGGTAGCCGGGCTTCTCCAGGAGGGCCTGTCCTGCCTAGTTAGAAGAACGGAGCTGTCATCGAGTCGCCATGTCTGCCACAGGCACCCTCTCTGAGGGGGACAGGGGAGACTACAATTTTGAAAACAAGGTTAGGAATTTGATTATGTCCATAAGGGACCCTGAAGGAATTTATATTAGGCATCCTACTGGGGTCTATGGAGGATTTGTCTATGTTAGAATTCATTCTATCCTCAAATCTTCAGTGAATGTCTAGTTTGGGAGGAATAAAGGAGAAGATAGCTGTACAGTTGTGGCTATTCCCATCTCATACCTGCCCCAAGCCTGTATCTCAGCATCCACATGGAAACCACGCAAGGGCCATAGTCCTAGAGTTCCCAGAAGTGACCAGCAGCACAGAGTGCTGAGGCCCAAGATAGAGTAACCTGCTTCTTGAAAATAGACCACAAAACTGCAGGAGACCACACCCATCCCCCTCCCCACCCCACCCCTTCCCCAGCCTACAAAAGAATCCAGGGCTGGGTGTGGTGGCACAGACCTGTTATCCCAGTACTTATGAGGCTGCTGTGACAGGAGGATCACAAGTTCCAGGCCAACCTCAGCAACTTACTGAGGCCCTAAAGAAAAAAAAGCAAAAGCAATCCTGGGCATGAGGGGAAAGAGAAGCCCATGCCCATTTTACAAAAACCTTTTGCTGGCTGCTATACAGAGTTCCTAGAGAGAACCCACACAAAGACTAGATCGATGGTTTCTAAATTGTGTTCATGAACAGTAGACTAAATACAGGGCAATCAGGGAACAAATTGAAAAACCAGACATTGAACAAGCTATACAATAGAGCAATGAAATTCTAGATAGAATAATATCTCACAAAATTAATAACCCATCACATTTAAATAGGCAGAGACTGTCAGTCTCTGGCACCTACAGATCCATTCACTGTTTTATTTTTTGGAGGGTTTTAAATAAACTGGTTGCCAACATTTAAAGATCAAATATTTCCTATTAACACACAGATTTGTAGCTTCTGTTTTAGAATCCCAAGATCTGGCAACACTGTGCACGCATTTTCTTTTTTTTTTTTTTTTTTTTTTTTTTTTTTTGCGGTACTGGGGATTGAACTCAGGGGCGTTCTACCTCCGAGCTACACCCCCAGCCCTATTTTTTTTTTATTCTTTATTTTGAAACCGAGTCTCAGTAAGTTGCGGAGTGCCTCACTAGGTAGCTGAGGCTGGCCGCGAACCCGGATCCTCTGGTCTCAGCCTCCCAAATGCTGGGATTACAAGCGTGCGCCACCACACCCGGCCTGTGCACGCATTTTCAATGGCATACATGGGCACAACTCATCATGCCTCAGGCCTGCATGCTACAGCTCTGCAGAGACCACCAACACCTATGAGCTCCCAGCCACCGAGAAGATATGTTGCCATTTATCAATGAACTGAAGCCACCAACTGAAGCTTAAACTCTTATACGTACTATGCATATAGACGTAGAACAGCAGGTAAATTCACTTTAGGAAAACAATTCCATAGCCAGGCATGGTTGTAATCCCAGTACTTGGGAGGCTGAGACTGGAGGATCACAGGTTCTCAGCCAGCCTCAGCTACTTAGTGAGGCTCTCCCTGTTTCAAAATAAAGAATAAAAATAGGACTGGGGGTGTAGCTCAGAGGTAGAATGCCCCTGGGTTCAATCTCCAGTACCAAAAAAAAAAAATTGCATCAAAACTAGTTAAGTCCTTTTTAATGTAATTTGACCATAACCATGGATTTAAGCACTTGGTCCAGGGTACAAATGTATTTACAATAAACACAGAATGTATATCTATACAAAGTTTTTCATTGTAGCATTGCTTGAAATAGCAAAACATTGTAAGCCACTGAAATGTTCATCAGTAGGATACTGGCTATTCCACACAATGGAATATTGTGTGGCTATTTTAAATAGAAAGAATAAGGTGAATCTATTATGTGCTACTTGAATATTCCCCAAGAATATATTTTAAGAAGTGAAAGAAAGAAAGAAAGGAAGAGAGAAGAAAGGAAAGAAGCAATTTGAAAACCAGTATGTATAACATCATTCCATTTATGATAAAAGATTTTAAGAGAAAAAAAATGTATAAATGTATAAGAAATTGGCCCAGCATGGTGATGCATGCCTGTACATGGTAATCCCAGTACTTGGGAGGCTGAGACAAGAGGATTGTAGATTTGAGAACAGCCTCAACAACAAAGACCTCAGCAATCTATCGAGAACTTGTGTCAAAATAAAAAATAAGAGTTGAGGATGTAGCTCAGAGGTATAATGCTCCTGGGTTCAATCCCCAGCACTGAAAAAAAAAAAAAAAAATTTTATATATATATAAAATAAATGTCTAGAGGCCTACACAATCTATGTAGGGAACAAGTAAACAAAGCATAGAAAAGAGTTACTTTTTTGTGTTTGTACTAGGGCTTGAACCCAGGGACATTCTACCTCCAAGCTACACCCCAGTCCAGTTAGTTAGTTAGTCAGTCAATCAGTTAGCTAGTTAGTTAGTTAGTTGCTGAGGGTCTTGCTAAGTTCCTGAGGCTATCCTCAAACCTGCAATTCTCCTGTCTCAGCCTCCCAAGTACTAGAATTGCAGGCATGTGCCATCACACCCATCTAGAAAGGGTTTTTTACTTTCCACATAACTTTCTGCCCTTTTTAAAGTCATGAGCATGTGTTATAATTTCAAGAACAGATTTTTTAATCATTAAAACATAAACACTCTTGTCCTGAAAGTAAAATTCTAATTCAGAGAAAATTAATTTCGAGCCAGGCATGGTGGCGCACACTTGTAATCCCAGCATTTGGGATGCTGAGACCAGAGGATCTGGGTTCGAGGCCAGCCTCAGCTACCTAGTGAGGCACTCCGCAACTTAGTGAGACCCGGTTTCAAAATAAAGAATAAAAAATAGGGCTGGGGGTGTAGCTCAGAGGTAGAATGCCCCTGAGTTCAATCCCCAGTACCTCAAATAATAATAATAATAATAATAATAATAATAATAATAATGATAATAAATTTCTACAAAAATTCCAACAATGCCAGAAAAATTAAATGTAGCTATACAACATTGACAGTGGGTCAGGTTGTCATGACTTGCTCTGATTTCACATATGAAAATAAAAATGCAAAAGGAAAGAAAAATACCCACTTCAATAGATTTTAAATATTCAATAAAATTTATTAAAAGCACCCAACAGCACTTCATAAGTCCTCAAAAAAAAAAAAAAAATCATGCTCTTAACATTCTTCTTACCTTCCCTGCTTTGCAATTGTCCTGACCCCACGCCAGCCCTCCCACACTGTCCAATCCCGACTGCTGTCGATGACCCCTCTAGGTTGGAACTTAAACTCCATCCCAGGTGAATTCCTTCTGGACCTCAATCAGCCTGTGAAGAAGATGGGGGTGTCAATCACAGAGGCATATCCTCAAGATAGGCAGATGGTGCCACCTTCAAACAAGAATAATCTTATCACCTATTAAAGTTCCCATCTCAAAGAGATACTCCTACACATGCATATATTTCCCCAAAAGATTTCCTATCCCTATCTCCAACAAACCAGCTTGGTGAGGAGGAGCAGAAGCTAGACACCACACACACACACTACACTACACACACACACACACACACACACACACTTCTTGAGTTCCTTCTACCCTTTTCTGTTCACAGATCCCTTCCCTAATGCCCCTGTGCTCTTCCAAAATAAATGGTGCTGGGGCCCAAATAAGGAGGGGCCACGTAGTGCTCACTGAGATCCTGGGCCAGAATTCTCTTTTCCCAGAATCCTTTGCTCTTTGAAATGTGGTCTCCCTCAGCTGTCCCACTGTACTCCATGCTTCACCCCCTGGAGGTCTGGCTGTCTCCCTCTGGGGAGGAGATGAAGAGACATCAGGCATGCCCTCCAGGCCTATCCCTTAGAGCCAAGCCCCGAGAACCCCAGCTGCAGGCCTCCTGCCTATTTTCCTGCAGCCCCACGCACAGGTGCAGAGCTGGGAAAGGTTCCCACAGTGCATTAGCTCCGAACAGTGAAGGGGGAAAGAAGTGTGGCGCTATCTAGCCTCTGTCAATAATTCATGAGGCTCAGACTGAGGGGCGCCAGTCAGAGAGTCAGTTTTCCCCCTACATGGGGAAAATTAGACTTAATCTCTTTTATCTCATCAGGATATGCTGAGTACCACAACTGTAACTTCTCAGTTGAGAAATATAGTCCAGGGCATGCCTGTTATGACACTTGCTATCTAATGCTGAAATTCTCCTTTTCAGTTGCTCAGCTGACCTACACATATACTGAATGAGCCTTTAGCAAGTATGAATTCTATTAAATAGTGATCTCCAGAACTGGATTTCACAAACCAAGATTCTCTTCCCTCTAATTGAAGGGACTGGCATAAGGTTGACAAACTGGTGATTTTATTAGCTAGTAACACTTTTCTAAACCTACCCATCTGCTTTCATCATCTTTTCTGAAGAAAAAAAAAAAGACTAACACCAAAAAAATAAAAATAAAAAGACAATCTGACCCACTGAGAGAACAAAAGCACATTCCAGAATAAAGGGCTATCTGTTGAGTTAAATATGTTTAGCTTTATGAAACTCACTGTATTGTTTTTATTTTTCTCACTTTGCCTCAACAAGTGAAAACATTGCCACAGGCTCGCACTACTTCTCAGTCTGGCATGTGGAAGCCACTGGGTTAAAACCAATCCAGACGCTTGCACCGGGGTCTGTTGGGGCCTTTCTGTAGTGTACCATAAGCCATCCAGATTTATTAATTCTCCCAGAAACCCAGGAGGGAGATCATTTCAGCCCACTTGGCAGAAATGGAGGCTGAAGTCTTGGACACAGAATTTATAGCTGGTGAGGACTTTATTCATCATCTACTCCACATCGTCGTTCACAGATGAAGAGTCTGGCCCGGGGCAGCCATCATCATTACTATGGGGTGGCAATAATTACTGTGTGTTTAGCAGTTTGCAGTTCATAAAGCGCTTTTACATTCAGCAAATATTTATGGAATGAGGATGGAGGCTAAGACCTGGGGACACCGTGGCGGGGGAGAACTTGAGCATTCCTGAGTTCTCTGCACTTCCATCACGCGTTGGGGGACCCTCTAGCACCCGTGCTACCCCTTAGTCCCTGTAAAATGGGAAGTCCTCTAGGATGGAGTCAGGACCTCTCTTCTGACACACTGGTTACCACAGTGACAGAGTCTGCCCTCCAGGGCCTGTGAAGATGGGAAGGGCAGCGCCAGGCCAAGCCAGCTACTTCCTATCACCTTTGTCTCCTGAGCTCCTCTACCTTCACGTGGAGGACCCAGACTTTCTTGAAAGAGGAATTTCCAATTTGAGGTTTGAGGAAGCAAAGACAAAAACACAAAGCGCACCCCTCAAGGAAAAAAAGTGAGGGGGGCCAACACAGAGGCGCTGGGGCGCGGGGAGGCCTGTGGGTTGCCGCCAGGGGGAATGGCCCTACTGGAAACACCTAGCGCACTTTCCGGGTGAGGAGGACCTTAGTAGAACGCGGGGCGCTGCGGCCATGCGCCGGCAGGGGGCGCCCGCCGCCACGGCCCGCTCGCGGGTGCTGGGGTTCCTCGCTGGGCGGGCCGGGACCCGGGTGAAGGGAGCCGAGAAGCAGCCCGCCCCCTGTCCTGCCCCTTGCCCTACTCAGCGGTCACCTCCCATCGCGAAGTGGCACCAGCCTCGGTGGCCTGAGCCATGCAGAAGGCAGAACTGCTGCTAGGCGGCTGTGCTCGGACTTGGACGTCGGTGAGGATGGCCAGCTCCGGGGTGACCCGCCAGACCCCGCTCGCGAATAAGGTGGCCCTCGTCACGGCCTCCACCGACGGGTGAGTGACCAGGTCTGAGACTCTGAGGCCCTAGCTGCCTGAAAATGGCACTAGCCTCATCCTTTGCCTCCTAGACCCCTGTCTTTAGGCCTCACACACAGCCAAAGTCCTGCCCCAGTGAAAAAGAAACCACGCGGTTGGCGGGAAGCCCCTCCAGTTCCCCTGACCCTGGCCTCTCCACTGCCAGCCCCAGTGTCACTACAGCGGCTGGTTCAAGTGTGCCAGCTCCCTGTGCAGCCCCAGGGATCCAAGCCCCCGGTGCTCTAGGCTGCCCCGATCAACAGCTCCACCTAGAGTCTGGGAAGACCGGAAACCAGAAACCCAAGAGTCCTATCCCACCGTCTCCACCCACTGAGATGTTTCAGACACCTCATTTGGGCACTTGACAAGTCTTCCAGAGCACCTCCACCCCTTACCCAGATGGGACCTAAGACTCATGAACCCAGATTTTTGTTTAGGTCAATGTGTTGTGGTCTACCCTGCCTACCTGTAACTCCACACACCGTTTTTCATCCTTTCATTCCAACAGTATTTTGCTAGATGAAGCTTCTGAAGCTCCCCAGAAATCTAAAATACAATGTATGTGAAATGGTAATGGCTGACAATTGTAAAACGTGAAACCCTTGCTCCAGGGGAATAGTTATATTTTTAACCATCCTTTCTCATGCACCCCCAAAACATAACTAATATAGAATTTTGGAAATGATGTTGCTTAATAAGGGGGATATTTGGTGATAGAGGCACTTTCCAGTAAGATCCTCAAACTACGGTTGAGCTGCTGCTGCACACCCAGCTCATTTCTTCCCCCTCGGCCCCCACTGGGCATGGGACCTGTCTCCAGGGGTGGAATAGAAACTGAGGCTGTTCCTGGGAACCACAGCTGAAGGACAAGGTCATCAGATGAAGTAAGTATGTCCATCTGCATGGTAATTAATGTGCCATTAAGGCTATTTTATATCTAATAGAGGTCATATTGAGAAAGAACTAGAATCCAAACCCAGGCAGTCTGACTCTAGAGCCCATGCTCTCAGCCTCTTCCCCTGTACAGGCCTTCACAGTCTTTGTCTCTCTCTAAACACAGGATCGGCTTCGCCATCGCCCGGCGTCTGGCCCAGGATGGGGCCCACGTGGTCATCAGCAGCCGGAAGCAGCAGAATGTGGACCGGGCTGTGGCCACACTGCAGGCAGATGGGCTGAGCGTGTCAGGCACTGTGTGCCACGTGGGAAAGGCCGAGGACCGGGAGCGGCTGGTGGCCACGGTGAGCAGCAGGAAGAAGGGCACAGAGCCAAGAGGTGGCAGAAAGGAGCCAGCCTGAGCCTCCATCCCTGCTTTCTTAGACAGTGTTGGTGAGCTACAACACAGCACTATTAACCAGAACAGAACAGTGCATTCTGCATACCTACACCAGTCCACCCACACATGTTCATGGTAGCCTTTCTATAATGTCCATATTCCAAAGTCTGAGAACAGTCCCATCCCAGAGAATCAAAAACCGCTCTAAAGCCCGGCATGGTGGCGCACGCTTGTAATTGCCATACTTTGGAGGCTGAGACAGGAGGATCACAGGTTTGCAGTCAGCCTCAGCTACTTAGTGAGGCCCTCCGCAACTTAGTGAGAACCTATCTCAAAATAAAGAATAAAAAATGGGGCTAGGGGTGTAGCTTGGAGGTAAAATACCCCTGGGTTCAGTCCCCAATACAGAAAAAAACAACAACAACAAAACACTCTAAGCCGGGCGTGGTGGCTCACACCTATAATACCAGTCCTTGGGAGGCTGAGACAGGAGGATTGCAAGTTCAAGGCCAGCCTCAGCAACTTATCGAGGCCCAGTTTCAAAGTAAAAGAATAAAATAAGGTTGAGATATAGCTCAGAAGTAGATAACCCCTGGGTTCAATCACCAGTAACACACACACACACACAAACACTTTTTTTTTTTTTTTTGCAGTACTGGGGACTAAATCCAGGGGCATTCTAACTCCAGAGCTATCCCCAGCCCTATTTTTTATTTTTTATTCTTTATTTTGAAACAGGGTCTCACTAAGTTGCAGAGAGCCTCACTAAGTAGCTGAAGCTGGCTGCGAACCCAGGATCCTCTTGTCTCAGCCTTCCAAGTACTGAGATTACAAGCCTGCACCACCATGCCCAGCACACTCTAATGTTTCAACCCTGCATCATCCCTTGGGCACCCTCCCCCAATGCCGCCCCCCCCCCAAACACACACGCACACACACAGCTGGCTTGGTTCTCTAGTAGTTTCCAGCATAATTGAGCAGATAAGAAAGGTAACTACAAACACATTCACAAAATACATGCCCCCCCATGAACTAATAAACAATCCCCCAATCTTCAGCTTAGAGAGTCCCTGAGAACTTATCAGAGGCAGCCTGGCATATTTCACCACCCACTTTGTACCATCTACTGTGTTCAGAGACTTACACAGTTTTTCTCTAAACCTGACAACAACTAAACAAGACAGGGACTATTCCTCCTGTTTAGAGAGGCTGGTTAAGATAGCAGGAACCTCTTCCCAGGGTCCCACAGCCAGTAGGGAAAGAGCTGTGATTCCACTCAGACCTGCCAAGCTGCCTTCATTTTTTGGCTGTCTACAAATTACCAGGCACTTCCTCATTAGCATAAGGACAAGCCTTGGGTCCCATATGGACTTTAGTCTCAAAGAAAGTATCTAAGCCAGTGTCAAAGTTGGCACTTGACACCAGCTGTACAGACTATATGAACCATCCAGCAAGAAAATATGAACCACTCAGACTCCTCTCCCCTCCGAGACTCGGGGCATGTGCTTTATTTCCCAGAGTGAATGGGAAAACCTTCCCACAAGGGAAAGTATAGGATTATGCTAACAGATCGGAAGGCTGGCAGAAATGATTTGGGTAATCTTAGAAGAGGACCTTAAATAAAAGTAGATAGTAGCATTGTGGACAAAGGTATTTCCATTTTTAAGGGACCATTTGGCAAGTGCTCAAATGTGCAATGCAAGGGGCCAATTATGAGTCTAGGAAGGTCACCTTGCCTGACATAGGCTGCTGGGCAGAGGCCAAGGTAAGGTCCTTGATCGTGAAGGTAGAAGGAGCCATTTGGGAGCCTAGGTCAATTAGTGACCAGCCGTTTGAAATATATGTAGCAATTTGTTTTTGTCTTTGCAGTACCAATAGTTGAAAGCAGGGCCTTGAGCGACTTAATGTCAAAATCCTACTGTGAAAAAATCCTTAGGCACCCATCAGGTCTACTTAGCAGGTCCTGCAGCCCTGGCCCAGAGGTGGAGCTTGAGCCAGACCTTGAGGAGTGAGCGGGAGTGGACAGGTAAAGTGGAGATGTACTCTGGATGACCCTGCAAAGTGAGCAGACAGCCAACGAGGGACTGCAGGAGAGAGCGTAGGCTTAGGAATACTATGGAAAATGAGCCACGTGGGAAGGGAGGGGACTGGGCCTTCATAGCCTCTGAAAGGAGTGTAGATGTCTGTCTGTTTAGAAATAAGAAACCATATGAGGCTTTGAGCAAGATGAAAATGGCTATTAAGGAAGGCTAATCTGGCAGTAGTAGGAAGGATAAACAGAGAAGATCCTGAGCCATGGACATTAGCGAGGAAGCTGTTGTTTCATTCAGGTCTGGAGCAGTGGACCAGTATGGATCTCCCAAGAGGCATTCAGTGAGAACCAAAAGAGATTTTTCTAACCACTTGTCAGGAAATGAGAAGTAGGAGAGATGAGTCAAAACCAACTTTCAGGGAGTTTTGGAATGGAGGATGATAGGATAATTGCCAGCAATTTGAGACATGTTCTGCCCATTGCCAGCTGTTGCCCTGCAATAAGAAAAGCTATGGCCTGGGGATGGCCTCCTAATTACACCCAGAAGCTCCTCCATGGAGTGGTGGTGAGCAGAAACCAGATTAACAGCTTCTCAGCTTGATTATACTCTTTCTAGAAAATACCTGTTAGAACAGACAACTCCTAAGCACTTCAGTGTAGTGATCACGTAATGTAGACCAAGACTTAGAAGACACCAGGGTGGTCATGGGTAACTTTCTCATTCATCTTTTATGATTCTGTCTCTGTTCAATCCAAACCTGGCCTTCTCCCCCGCTCCGTATTGACAGTCCTAGGAGGGGAGGGAGACAGGATGCATAGGGAGAATACAAAGGCTGTCTAGGTGATTCTGGTGCAATCCACCATCCTCCCCCAACTCCAGATCCCAGACATATGCACAGAGCACAGCACATCACTTTCCTAGTCACAAGTCCATCAGTGAGGCTTAGGCAGAGCTAGGCAGGTGACTGGGGCCTTGTGCCACAATGCCAAAATTTAGAGAGCACAAGTATTGGTACTGGTTTTAAAAGATTATGTGACTTTTAATTTTGTAAAATTTGTGTGTTGACAGCCCAGGCATTCCTTTAGCAAGTGAAGAAACAACTGAGCTTAGCACCTAGTTAGCACGAATAACTCGTTAAAAGGAGAAACTAGCAGATGGTGCACATTGCTAATAACACCCCTCATGTGCCAAATCTGAGGCACAAAGTTGATTGAGGGCCCATTTAGTGCTACTTGCCCAAGGCAACAAAATTGCTAGTTCTGGGCAAATGTAAAGTCTGGCTTCAGGGTGGCTACGAATTGAAAACCCTTGTTGGCAGATTCCCCTTGGCCATTCATTACTCTAGCACACACCTTCACCACCTACTTACTACTTATTAAGGAGGTGAGATGCTTCCTTTCTTGGCTTTCCCAGTTTAAAGCTCATTTCTGTCTTGAATCTTCCATGCCTCCCAGCCAAAAAGAAGAAAGAGAAAATGATACTGAAGCTGAGTGTGAACCCACTTTAAACCCAGACTGTGTCCTCACCATGATGGCTCTCCTGGACAACCAGCTTCGTTTCATAATGATCCCAGCTCACTTTCAGAGGGCCCCTATGAGCTAGCTCTGTACTTCAAAAGTGGGAGACTGGCCTCAGTCCTGCTACCACTAACTAGCTTTGTGCCCTGAGCAAATCCCTTTACCTCTCCCAAACACAGAAGGAGCAGGCCTCCTGTTCTTAGCAGGTCCTAATGTGTCATTGCAGAGTCATATTGTCTCTAGAAGAGGTCTGAAGAGTTTCTGGAGAGGGAACCTCAACTTGGGATGAGTGGGGTTCTTAAATGTCACAGAAATGAATTTAAGGATGTGTCAGTTAGAGGCACAAAAGATTTATTTAGGAAAGCAAAGAATATAAATTGAGTGAAGACTGGAGGCCGTCTCAAGAATGTGAGAGGCTTTGGGGGTTCTCAGGCTCTTCTTTTAAAGGAAACTTGGTGACGGGTGGGCATGGGAAGGTATGTAAGGATGACATGAGTCCAGGGAATCACAGGATAGCCTGTGGTTGTCTGGCAATTCTCAGGATCCTTTGGTTGACATGGTCTCCACTATCTGATCAGTAGATAATGTTGGAAAGTACCCTAATTATAGTTTTCTTAAGATATTATATCTGTATTTGTTTAATTTATTTATCACATAGGTTAATTAACCATGCACAAGATCATTTTCATAAGTGGGTGGATTTGCGGTAACTCTAAACTGACAGATTTCCCAGAAATTTGGGAATGACAGGCTGGAAGAACTACTTTGGGGTGGAAAGGTATGCAGAGCTCTTATCCTTTCTTAAAATTTTTTGGTATGTTTTTTGCCTACTTTTTCATTTCTTCTATCCTACCTCGATATGACCTTGAAAATTTAACTTTCCTGAACATCAGTTTCATCCCCTTCAGTGAGGACATTAGGTTAGATGATCAAAGCCCATCCAGTGGTAACTTTCCATGGGTCTATTTAAGCCACTTTCTCCATTAAGGTAAGTGTGCACAGGTTTATTTAGATTATGGTAATTCAGTCAGGGAGAATGGACAGTAAGCACTTGGGAAAATGGGGCTGGGACTCAGTGTGAAGAGGGAGAGAATCTAGAAATAGATTCTGAGGTGAGAGTTGAAGACATTAGAATGAAAGAGCTCCCCAAAAGGAGAGTAAAGGAAAAAAATCAAAAGATCAGAGGTGCCTTTAGAAGAGGTAGGATGGAAAGACTGCAAAAGAAATAAGACAACCTTACATGGTTAGCAGCAGAGCACAGGGTAACTTTGGAGATAAATGTTTCAAGAAAAAGAGACATTGTTTTGACAGCTGTCCCTAAGGAGAAATTCCTTATCAACATTGATAAATTCACCTCCCTTGCTTATCTGCAGCCCTGACCCAGACCTTTCTCCATTCTGTAGGCTGTGAAGCTTCACGGAGGTGTTGATATTTTGGTCTCCAATGCTGCAGTCAACCCTTTCTTTGGAAATCTCATGGATGTCACTGAGGAAGTGTGGGACAAGGTGAGAGCAGATCAAAGTAGCAGGGGGCAGGCCTCAAAAAACACCACCACCACCAGTCTGCTTTTAGAATGCCATGGGAAGGCAATGGGCCACACACCTGGTGAGCACCTGGTAAAGGGCAGGTGGGGTGGCTTCCTCTATTCTCCTCTCTTTCCTTTCTGATCTGGGTTTTTTACTTGTTTGTTTTTGTTTTGTTTTCTTGCAGTGCTGGGGACTGAACCCAGGGCCTTGTCCTTGCGGGCAAGCACTCTACTACTGAGTTCTATCCCCAGCCCTTCTCCCCAGTTTTGTCTCCCTCAGTTGCTCTGCTAGCCACCTGCTTCCCTTCCCCAGCTCTCTCCTCACTGTGCTTACTCACGCTCTTCTTCCTGGTTTATTTCCAGCATAGACATGGCAGCTAATAGGCCAACAAGTAATACACTTAAACACCCACCCATCCCCTTTCAGCTGCCAAAAAAAGAATGCTTTTTCATTTGTTAGGAAATGTTAATAGCTGCTAGTCAAATGAAACACCAATTCTGGTGAAATGACCAAAGTTGCTGCTTTATAACAGACAGCCTTTGGAAAAGACCGCTTTTCTTCTTTTCTTCTTAACTGCAATATTAAGAAAATCTGAGATCCAGGTGTCTAAATTCAAGTGCTAAATTATTGGTTTTACTGTGAATGTACATGATTATATTGTGCTCATAATATATTTCTCATACCTATATCCTTTAATTATAAAGTTTTAATTAAAATATTTGTCTTCATTTACTAAGGTTAATATTCCCACATGATTTGGAAATACTAAATTTCTTATGATCTCCCATGGTTTTGCATTTTACTCAGATGTCAACAATTTTTTAACCCTAAAGTATAAGGAAATCTAAATATGGTAGTGCACACCTGTAATCCCAATACTTAAAAGGCCGAGACAGGAGGATCACAGGTTTGCGGCCAGCCTCAGAAACTTAGGGAAGCCCTCCACAACTTAGTGAGAACCTGCTTCAAAATAAAAAATAAAATAGGGATTCAGGTTTAGCTCAGAGGGAGAATGCCCCTGGGCTCAATTCCTAGTACCACAAAAATAAATAAAGTATAAGGATGCGCGCGCGCGCGTGTGTGTGTGTGTGTGTGGTACCGGGGATGGGACTAAGGGGCATTCTACCTCCGACCTACACTCCCGGTCCTATTTTTTATTCTTTATTTTGAAACAGGGTCTCACTAAGTTGTGGAGGGCCTCACTAAGTAGCTGAGGCTGGCCGCAAACCCAGATCCTCCAGTCTCAGCCTCCTAAGTACTGGGATCACAAGCATGTGCCACTACACCCAGCTCTAATTTTTTTTTATCAGTGTCACACACACATAAAGACTACAGTGCCAAATGTTCTTCAGTGAGCCAGTTCCTGACTCTAATACCCTCTTTAAAGGAATATCTTTCATGAAGTCTAAATAGAAATCATATGAAAGGTTTTTTTGTTTTGTTTTGTTTTTTGTTATTTTTTTGCGATTTTTTGTTGATTTGTTTGTTTGGTACTGGGGATTGAACCCAGGGGCATTCTAATGCTGAGCTACACACCCAGCCCTATTTTTCATTCTTTATTTTGAAACAGGGTCTCACTAAATTGAGGAGAGCCTCACTAAGTAGCTGAGGCTGGCTGCGAACCCCGATATTCCAGTCTCAGCCTCCCATGTACTGGGATTACAAGCATGTGCCACCACACCCGGCTTGAAAGTCAGTTTTTAACCAAATAATTTTTCTTTTTAGTTTATATTTTTAATGTCATAGTACATCAACCCTAAATGCAATGATTGATCCTTGATTGTACTTTGAAAAATTTTTAAGAAGCAAATTTGAGGGACAATTGGGGAAAGTTTGTTGTGGACAATATAGTAGATAATATTATTATTGTTGTTAATTTTTTTGGATTTGATAATGAACCGTGGTTGTGTGAGAGAATATTCTTATTCTTTGGAGATATATGCTAAATTATTTAGGGATAGAGCATTTCATGTCTGCAACTTCAGTGGTTCAGTTTATAAAAAAAAAA
>PVLC010022083.1:16992-27210 GCA_004027655.1 Graphiurus murinus | reverse complement strand
ACTGACCAGGAGATAGGGGGAGGGTGGGTGGGAATTGGGGAAGGGTTAATGAGAAATATGTGCATGGATGTCTTTACCTGTACTAGTTTGTACCCAACAAAAATGTGTAATTAACCCTGTTGTACCCAAGAAATGTATAAAATTCCATGCTAAAAAATTAAAAAAAGAAATAAAAAATTAAAAAAAAAAAAAAAAGAAACATGCAAGCTAACAAACTAACAAAACCTCCTCAATAGATAGTGTGACTAAAAAGAAAAAGAAGCAAGCAAGCAAGCAAGCAAAAGAAACTATCTTTAGTAGACTTAGTAAACACAGATTTCAAAGCCATTAACATAAATATGTCTAATGAACTTAAACCATGCTTAAATAATTAAAGGAAGGTATGATAACAGGTCTCAGCAAATATTAAGAATATCAGTAAGACAGAAATTACTTTAAAAATCAAGCTGGGCATGGTGGTACACCCTTGTAATTTTAGTACTTAGGAGGCTAACACAGGAGGATTGAAGGTTCAAAGCCAATCTCAGCAACATAGTGAGACTCTCAGCAACCTAGTGTGACCCTGTTTCAAAATAAAATAGGGCTGGGGTGTAGGTCAGAGGTAGAATGCCCTGGGTTCAATTCCTAGTTAAAAAAATTAATCAAGTGGAAATTCTGGAGTTGAAAAGTACAGTAACAAAATGAAATATTCACTTGAGAGGCTCAACAGTAGATTTTTAAAATTCTATTTTTTTTTTTTTTTTGAAGATAGTGTTTTCGCTATGTTGTTGAGACTGGCCTCAAACTCTTGATCTTCCCACTCTGAGAATCTGGGATTATAGGTACACACCACCGCGCCCAGCTTCAACAGTAGGTCTGAGCCAGTAAGCTTCAAGATAGATCAATAAAGATGATGCAATCTAAGAAAAAAATAAAGAAAAATTAACAGAGCCTTGGAGAATTTTGGGCAACCATTAAATGTACCAACTTGTATATAACCAGGAGAGAAAAAGACAGAAATCATATGCAAATAAGTATTTAAGGCTGACAATATCCCACATATTCAAGAAGTGCAATAACTTCAAGTAAGATGAATGCAAAGAAATCTCCATTCAGTCATAAAGTAGTCAAAATATTGAAAGCCAAAGATAAGAAATTCTTAAAAGCTATAAGAGGAAAACAATTCATCAACAAATGAACTCCAATAATATTAACATCTGACTTCTTTTCAGAAGTGAAAGAGGCCAGAAGGCAATGGGAGACATATTCAAAGTAAAACAAAATAATCTTTTTATTTTTATTTTATTTTTTTTTGTGTGGTACCGGGGATTGAACCCAGGGGCATTCTACCTTTGGGCTACGCCTCTAGTCCTATTGTTTATTCTTTATTTTTGAAATAGGGTCTTACTAAGTTGCGGAGGGCCTCACTAAGTAGCTGAGGCTGGCAGCTAACCTGCAATCCTTCTGTCTCAGCCTCCCAAGTACTGGGATTATAAGTGTGCGCCACCATACCCGGCTCAAAATAATCTTTTATTTAGCAAAACCATATTTCTATATTTTAGACATGAAGGGCAAATAAAGATATTCCCAGATAAAAACTGATAAAATTAATTGCTAACAGGCTTGTCTTTCAGGAAATACTAAGGGAAGTTCTTTAGGCTGAAAGCAGGTGACCCAAAGACAGCAATATGAATTCATACCAAACAAAACAAAACAGGTAATTTCATAAGTAATCAAGATACAGTGTAATTGCATATTAGATTTTCTTTATTCTCTAAGCTCACTTATAAAAGCAATTGTAGTAAGATTGACATAAATACTTTATAATTTACATTTTCTCTCAGCTTCTTTAACAGACATCATCAGGTTATTTAAAGTAATAATTAAAACACTGTATTATTGGGTTTATAACATATAAAGATGTAATAACATGTATATCAATAGTAGCCCAACCACGTGTAGCACTGAGGGGACCCTCTGTAAGAGTAAAGTTTCTATATTTTACCAGAACAAAATCTGACAATATTTGAAGTTGAAGTACTTTTTTCTGTAGTTGGCTTTTTATCAAATGTGCAACCAGCCTTGTGTTTCTAGAATAAACTCCACTTGGTCATAATATATAATTCTTTTTATATATTGATAATATATTGTTGAGGATTTTTGAGTTTCTGTAGTTTTCTTTTTTAATACTATTTTTACCTCATTTTGGTATCATAGTAATATTGGTCTCAAGTGAGCAGGATGCATCACCTCTTCTATTTTCTGGAAGAATTGGTTTAAATTCCTCTTTAAATGTGTGTATATAAGCCAGGCGTGGTGGCGCACGCTTGTAATCCCAGCATTCGGGAGGCTGAGACCGGAGGATCCGGGTTTGCAGCCAGCCTCAGCTACCTAGTGAGGCACTCCGCAACTTAGTGAGACCCGGTTTCAAAATAAAGAATAAAAAATAGGGCTGGGTGTATAGCTTGGAGGTAGAATGCCCCTGAGTTCAATCCCTAGTATCACAAAAAAAAAAAAAGTGTGTATATACCCATATCTATACCTATTTCTGTGTCTGTCATTCTCTATGTATCAAAAACCACGAATTCACACTGATACCTCCTATTTCACTTTAACTGCAAGATTCATTCTAGCATTCCCTTCTTCGCTTCTTCAATAGTGTCCTTTCATTTTCAATATATTTGCTTTTCTCACTTTCCCTCTAGGCAACCAATTTCCTGACCCACCGGCCACCTATTGGGTATCTTTGTGACTCCCACCCTGTCAGCTACGTCTTTAGTCATTTCCTCACCCCAGTCTCCACCTCATTAGTTGTATTTTCTAATTCTTTATTACTATAAAGGTACACTTCAAATATAGTGACCCTATTTCCTAGATTTGCTAATTTTAATAGTTTATCTAAACATTCTTTGAATTTTTTTAATTTTTTTTTTATTTTTTGCGGTACTAGGGATTGAACTCAGGGGCGTTCTACCTCCGAGCTACACCCCCAGCCCTATTTTTTATTCTTTATTTTGAAACCGGGTCTCACTAAGTTGTGGAGTGCCTCACTAAGTAGCTGAGGCTGGCCTCGAACCCGGATCCTCCGGTCTCAGCCTCCCGAATGCTGGGATTACAAGCGTGCGCCACCACGCCCGGCTTAAACATTCTTTGAATTTTCTATGTACCTGAATGTTGTCTGTGGTAGTTGTATTTCTTCTCTTCCAACTTTTATACTTATCTCCTTCTCCTGACATTATACTGATTAGGGCTAAATGAAGGGATCGTGTTTGTTCTCTTATCTTAGTGAGAATGCTTTCATAATTTCATCATCAACTATACTGTCTGTTATAGGGTTTCTGTAAATATATAAGATTTAAGAAGTTTATCCACTATTCTTAGATGGTTATGTGCTTTTTTAAAAAAAAAATCACAGATGGATGTTAATTTTTATTGTACCTATATTTATAGAGGTGAGCCCATGATCGTTCTTATTATGTTAATGGGATAGAATGTTATTTGATTCCAAAATCTAAAACAACTTTGCATTCTTGGATAAGCCCAACTTGGTCATGCTCTATTATCCTTTCTATATGTGGCTGGATTAGCTTGAAAATATTTTATTAGGACTTTCTATCTATGTTAATGAAAGAGATGGCTTATTTTTTTTCTTGTGGTTTTTTCTTGTGGTTTCTTTGACAGGTTTTAGTACCACAGTTTTGCTGGCCTCATAAAACAGCATGGGGTGTAGGCTCTCTTTTTCAAGATTAGTATTACTTTTTCCTTTTCAATGTTGATGTAATTCTCCAGTAATATGATCTGGGCCTAGAGTTTTCTTTGTAGGAAGGTTTTAAATTATAGATCCTATTTTTATAGGAACCTGTCAGTTTCATTTATGTATTCAAATTTACTTGCATAAAGTTGTTCATAATATCCTCATGACGTTTTTAATTTGCTTAGGATCCAAAGTGATATCCCCTTTTATTCCTCCTATTGGTGATTTGTATCTTCTCTCTCCTTTTTTCTTGATGTCATGCTGAGGGTTTGTATTTTGTGTCTTTTTTCTTTTGGTACTGGAAATTGAACACAGGGACATTCCACCTCCTAGCTACACCCCCAGCCCTATTTTATTTTTATTTGGATAACAGGGTCTAACTAAGTTGCTGAGAGCCTCACTAAATTGCTGAGGCTGGCCTTGAAACTGCAATTCTCCTGTCTCAGCCTCCCAAACACTGGGATTATAGGTATGTACCACCACAACTGGCTTTATTCTGTGTTTTCAAAGAATCATGTTTTGGTTTTGATGATCTTTTTTTATATGTTTGTTTTCTATTTCATTAACTTCTGTTCTTTGTTACTTCCTGCCTTTTATTTTCTTTGAATTTACTATTATTTTTCTAATTTCTTGAGATAGATGCTTATAAAATTTTCATCTCTAATACACTATATTTAAGGTTATAAATTTCCCTATCTTCATGTCTTTAGCTGCATCCTGGATTAGTGAGGTGGGGCCTCCTATGGGGGGATGTACATCCTAAAGAGCATCAGAATCACCTTCTGTACCCTTATCTGCATATCCAGTCACCTGAAGATTAATGACATTGTTGAAATCAAGGAAGCTCAGCAGCTCTCAATAATAATACTTGTGTTTGCATGGTACCCTCAATTCCCCCATCATCATCATCATCATCATCATCATCATCATCATCATCATCTCCTCCTCCTCCTCCTCCTCCTCCTCCTCCTCCTCCTCCTTCTTCTTCTTTTTTGTGGTACCAGGGTAGGAGCATTCTACCTCTGAGCTACATCCCCAGCCCTATTTTATTTTGAAACAAGATCTCACTATGTTGCGGAGAGTCTCACTGTGTTGCTGAGGCTGGCCTTGAACTTGTGATCCTCCTGTCTGAGCCTCCCAAGTACTGGAATCATAGGTGACTGCAATTTTCTTTAACTTTACCTTTTTATTATTATTAATAAAACTAATTAATTACTATTAGCTCTGATGACCTGTCAATTGTTAGAGGCAATGGTCAGTTTTTAGTCTTTACATGACTCTCTCTGGTGTCTAGTATCACTGACCACTTCATCTCTTTGAAAGTCATTTGGTTCTTTTCTTTGATACAATTCTCTGATTCCAGGTTCTTTTCATATCTTTTTTTTTTTTTTTTTTTTTTTTTTTTTTTTGCGGTACTGGGGATTAAACTCAGGGGCATTCTACCTCCGAGCTACACCCCCAGCCCTATTTTTTATTCTTTATTTTGAAACCGAGTCTCACTAAGTTGCGGAGTGCCTCACTAGGTAGCTGAGGAGGCTGGCCGCGAACCCGGATCCTCCGGTCTCAGCCTCCCGAATGCTGGGATTACAAGCGTGCGCCACCACGCCCGGCTCTTTTCATATCTTTATTTTTAGGTTTCTCTTCTATTGAGCCCTTAAATATTGATTGCTTTTCTCTTCCCCAAGATTCTTCTCAGTTTTCACACAGCTGGTCTAATCTAAGCTTCTGGCTTTCACTAACACCTTATCCCCTGAGTCTCCACAGATACATACCACACTTCCTGGGCACATCAAACATAACATACCCAAAATGGAACTTAGCATCTCTCTTCTCTCTGCTCCACTATTACAGCCATGGTTTAGTTCCAAACACATCTTTCACCATCTCTACCTAGCTGGCCTCCATCACTCGGCTTCTCTCCCCACTGATCCATCTTCCATACTGTTTAGAGAACTACTTTTCTGGTCTATGACTTCCTTTCTTAAATCTTTCAATTGTTTCTCATTACCTGCCTTCTAAAGTCCAATTTCTTGGCACGGAATATACTGCCTTTGAGGCACTCAACCTCTTCAGTGCCCTTTTTTTTTTTATAACTCCTCAAATGTGCCCAATGTTCTAATCACAGAAACCACAAAGCACCATCCTGTTTCATACCTCCATTCCATCTCTCTTCGTCCAGGCCCTCTGCCTAGAATGCCTTGCTGTTTCAATTGCCACTTTTCTCCAAGCCCATTTCCTCACCCTCTCAATCTGTGGCCTCTCCTTTTTCATGCCTCACATTAAATCTATTGCAGGACCTACTGCTTTTACTTTCTAAGTATCTTTTGAATCCATCCACTTCTTCCTAACTGTGCTACCACTGCCACGGTCCAAAATAATATAATGTATTGTGTAGACTTTATAACAGCCTCCTTACCACTTCTATCCTTAACTCCTTCACTATATTCTTCACTTTGCAGTCAAGGTAATCTTTTAAAATGCAAATCTGGTCATATTGGTTCCTGCCCTGAAAGTCTTCAATGATTTTAAGGAATAAGGAGTATAAAATTTTATAAGGCTTACCATGTTCCTGCACTTTGAACCTGTAAGCCTCTCCAGTCTCTGCTCACCCCATGCTGCATCATGATACCTGTGCTCCAGTCCTCAGTTCCTCACCTTAATCTCCTACCTCTGGGTCTTTGGATCCTTATTTACAATAATTATCCCCATCAGCTCTGATTAACTGCTACTCCCTCCTCCAGGACTATGCCTTTGCAAACATCCAACCTACATCATGCCCACCACTTCATTATTTCCTCTCATAACAACACCATGTTTCCTTTCATTGAATTAATTGCAATTTATCTGGGCATTTGTTTCACTGTTTATTTCTCCAAGAAGACAGTGAGACCCCCCCCTCCGGGTCCCCACTTCTCTGACTTCTCTGGTGTTCACCCGCACCCCGTTGGCTAGCACAGTGCTTGGCTCTGGATGCCCTTCCTTCACTCACCTTGCCGGTGTGTCCTTTCAGGTTTGTGACGTTCTCTAGGCTTGTGGTGGTGAAAATGTGAATCACATTTCCATTGATCGCAGCAAACAGGTGACCTCCATTGCTAAAGGAACACTACGAGGAAACACAGCAGAAGAGCAAGCAAGCAAGAGATGGGTAGTCTACCTGGAGGCTGCAGTCAAGAGCTGCTTTTCTGGAAAAGTTCAAGCGAGGATGGTGTGGGGGTGGGAGTGGGGGAAGGTGCAATGAGACTGAGGCGTGGCTGATATTTTCAGACACTGTTGCCATTTCTGTAGCGGACACTGCCATGCCTGCTGATCGCTAAGGTGTTTCAATCCCAGCGCCTCCTTTTGTCTGCAGAAGCACTGTTTCAGAGTGGGGATGTGACTCCTGAAATCTCTGTCTTGTTTCTTGCTGTCATCCCAGGGGACCCCGATGGGCCATTCACTGTCCCTCACTATTGATGCTCAGTTTCCTTGGCTCCTCCCAATCTCCATTCCCTCCATCCATCTGGGACTCTCAATCTGAGGTTATTTTTCTTTTTCAATATTTATGAAGACAACACAATTACAGAGCTGACTTATCCCAGGTGGGTTCCTACAAGATTTTATGTTCAATGGTGGGCATAAGAAAACAGTAATAAGTTCTATGAGTTCAGTGGTAGAAGTATTGGATTTTTAAGCCACTGAAGTTCTGTAAGACAGGCTTTGGTCCCACTTCCCTAGAGGGTGTTGGTTCTTGATATTTCAACCCTGGATTTCCAAGAAACTGGACCTTTATCTCCAGCAGTTTTTACCTCTCTACATCCTCTGACAGAGTACTCTTTGAAAGAACGTATGTCATCAATGAGCAGATTCATTAGGCGTAGCTTGTCGGCAAACCCTACTACAATGTAGTGTCCAGATGGGTGAAGGCTGATTGTATAGGCTTCCTCTTGGTACTCCTTAAATAGTTCCAGGGTGCTGTGAAAAAGATCAGTTATAATTAAAAACGGAATCCCTAAATCCCTCAAGCCTTCCATTGTATCTGTAACATATTATTACCACAGAATTTGAGATACTTTACTGTTTGTGGTTATTATTTCCTCTGTTTTCTAGATCCTGGCTACTTAACACTAATGTCCCACTGAGACATTATCAATAGGGGAACTGGGCAAGGTGTTGTCTAGTGATGTTGAAGACACACCTCTGTTGAGATGTCAAGAACCATGAGAACTTACAAGTATTTTTTTTCCCTAGCAGTCCCAACAGCTGTATACAAAGAAAAGAGTACCGATCTAACATAGGGTTGGAGATTCTAGGGGAAGCTACACTAGAAGGATACAACTGCTAGGAATTTGGGGGTGGCTGGTGCAGTGATGAGAAGAAAGAGGAGTAAAGGATGTGAGGAACTCTCTCCAAGGCAAAAAGCAGTCCTGGGGGGAGCAAGGGGGTGGGAGAACTGGAGGGACAGTGGAGTAGATATAAAAAGGTGAGATATTTGTGTTTCTAATGTCTTGCCTAGTTTCTGGTATGTAATAAGCATTTAATAAACCACAAAGTAATTTTCTAGCCCATGCAAGAGTGAGAAAAAGGTAGACTAACTTGAGTTTTCAAAAGGCTTTCCCAACCAAAAGCATCTAAGTAATTAAAGTGTAAAATTTGGTAATTAAAACAATTCATATAAGCAAATTTAATGACAGGAACTCTGCATCCTGTGACAGCAAAGCCTTTCATGCCTTACTTTGTTTCATAATTCCAGATGCGAACAGATCGATCCAGAGAACAGGTGGCAATGAGGGGTTTGCGGATGCAGGTAGCAAGACCGGTGATGGGTGCTGAGTGTAATGGGTACAACAGGTACTCAAAGTGAGCAGGCTCCCCCTGGAGAAACACAAAATGAGATCCAGCAGGCTGAGCAAAAAACTGGCTATGTACTTCAGCTCTAATTGGTACCCAGGAATGCTAATTAGCCTGTGTGTGCAGAAATCAGGCCATGGAAAATTGCTTTAATGCTAAGCACATTTTCCTATGCTGCTATTATTTGAAAACATTATTTTAATGGCAATAAAAATATCCTAGGAGTACTCTAGAATTTAATTTAACCATTCCTCTACTGTGGGAACTTTTAAGTGGTTTCTAATTTTTGTTATTCAGGAAAAACACTAGACTATATAACTTATTGTTGTGTATTTCTCTGCTTACTTCCTTAGGATACATTTCTAGAAATACTGGGATACTGGGTGAAATTATATAAATGGTTTTAAGTGTCTTAAAAATGGTTTTAAATTGAAATGCATCCTGTGGCACTGGTCATGTAGTTGTTCCACATGTCTGTCATCAGAGGCATTGTCCCTGGGACATCTGAATGAGGAGTGATGGGTGGGAAATTTAATGAAGTGCACACATTTTAGGTCTGTTCACAAGCCAAGGCAAAGGCTGAGATGGGCATTCCCTCAAATTCTGGCCCTCACCCACTTAAAAACTTATATGCATCTCTTTTTTCCTTCTCTGTTATCTCAGAGAAAGAGGTGCTATTCTGTGTTGGGAGGGTGAGCACAGATGATTTCCATTATTCTTTATCTGTTACCTCTTTGGCTACTATCTTCAACATCCCTGCCTCTACTAGCACATTCTCAATTAGCTTTTAGATACATTAAAATGTTGTTCGCCTTAAAAACTAAAGCAAGCCGGGTACATGGTGGCTCACGCTTGTAATCACAGTACTTGGGAGGCTGAGACAGGGGGATCCGGGTTGGTAGCCAGCCTCAGCTAGTTAGTGAGGCTCTCCACAACTTAGTGAGAGCCTGTTTCAAAACAAAGAATAAAAAATAGGACTGAGGGTGTAGCTTGGAGGTAGAATGCCTCCGGGTTCAATCCCCAGCACTGCAACAAAACAAAACACAAAAAAACTAAAGCAATTATTTCCTTTCCCCCCTCTTCTCTGCACCTATGCCTGAGTAGCTGTGTAACCAAGGGGAATGAGTTAAAAAGTCTTACTGCTTCCCTTAGAATTCATGACCACAATCCTCTAGCGGGCATTTAATACTTCTGGTGATGTTTTTCAGTGTGTTTACTTCTGAATCCAATTTCATACTACTTATTCTCTCTTTTCAAACCTTCTAACCTCTTTCTTCCATCCCCACATCTCATATGATGACCTTAGCTCCTATTTCTTTGACTTTGTATCTCTGTTTTCTTTATCTTATACCTCAGAAGCAGTCTCAGACTATCATAATTAATTAACAATTAAGGCTAATTTTAGTTATGTTTATTTAATATCCTCCTCCATCTGCTTCTTCAGTTTTGCTCCTGTTTCTCCCTTATCATAGGTGTCAACGAATGAAGTTCACTATAAATGGTATTGTGCCTTAGATCTCATTCTGTATTTTTATGCCCCCCAACATTGTGTTAGGGAATCACCTATGCTGTGGCATGTATACTTTATTGCTTCTAATAATGTTTTTTTTTTTTTTTTTTTTTTTTTTTTTTTTTTTTTTTTTTTTTTTTTTTTTTTT
>PVLC010022083.1:0-16892 GCA_004027655.1 Graphiurus murinus | reverse complement strand
TGTTTTTATTGTATAGTTTACATCCAGCTACTTTACTTTTCCATCACCACTAGATATGGACATCAAGAGTGTCTTCAACTGTCCATTGCTACAAACACTAAGAGCATCTTTGTACATGTTCTTCAATGAATGTGTGAGTTGGAATTTCTGCTCTGGATCTGGTGGCAGACTACTGGATAACAAGGTACATATATTCTCCATTTAATTCTCTACCAAGAAACATCAGATTGCTCTCCAGAATGGCTGTACTTGCTGACACTCCCATCATACCACAATAGGATTCCCATTCTTCCTTGTTCTCATAAGTCTCTAGTGATGTCTAACTTTTGAATTTCTGATAATATAAAGTTTTTATAAAGAAGCTTCTTAAAGTTGTTTAATTTGCATTTTTTTTTGCAACAGAAACTGCCTATGAGAACAACTAGAGGTTGGATTTAATAGACAATGGTTTAAAAGTAGCAATTATAAATACGTTATGCCCCATAAAATATAAATAGGAATATAATATAAATTATAAGCATGTTTAAAAACTCTTAAATCATGATTTAAAGAGTTAAAAAAAAAGAAATGATGACACTGTTCATCAAATAGAGAACACTAAGAGGAATAAACAGTACAAAAATAAAAATTCTAGCCAGGCGTGGTGGCGCACACTTGTAATCCCAGCATTTGGGAGGCTGAGACGGGAGGATCCGGGTTTGCGGCTAGCCTCAGCTACCTAGTGAGGCACTCCACAACTTAGTGAGACCCTGTTTCAAAATAAAGAATAAAAAATAGGGCTGTGGGTATAGCTCGGAGGTAGAATGCCCCTGAGTTCAATCCCCAGTACTGCAAACGAAAGAAAGAAAGAAAATTCTGGAGTTAAAAAAGTACAATAACTGAAATAAAAATCCACTGGGGGGGTGGTCAACAATAGATTTGAACTGGCAGAAAAATTAGTAAACATAAGTCAATAATATTATGCAATCTGAAGAACAGAGAGAAAACAAGAGTAAAGAAAAATTACTAGAACCTCAGATAAATGTGGGCCACCATGAAGCACACCAACAAATGCATAATATGAGTATCAGAGAGGAAAGGAGCCAGAAAAATATTTGAATAAATAATGTCTGAAAACATCCCATATTTATTGAAAAAATTAATGTATACATACAGGTAGCTCAATGAATTCCAAGTAGAAAAAACACAAAGAGATCCACAAATAGAAACACATTATGGTGAAAATGCGAAAACCTTTTCTTTTTTCTCTCAAGGAGAAAATCTTGAAAGCATTCAAAAAAACAAAGAAAGAAAGAAAAAGAAAACTGATCTCTTACAAGGGAACCTCAATTAAGATAAATAGTAGACTGGTCACCAAAGTCAATGGAAGCCATAAAAGAGTTGGATGATATGTTCAAATTGCTCAAAGAAAAAAAATTATCAATCTAGAATTCTATAGCTAGCAAAACTTCAAAAATGAAAGTGAAATAAACAACTTCCAACAAAAACTTAAAGAATACACTGCTAGCTGTGTTAGCTTTGCATCACTATAATAAATACTCGAGATAATCAACTTATAATTTTGCCTTATGGTTTTGGAGGTTCTAGAAAATGATCAGTTGGTCCCATTGCTTTTTTTTTTTTTTTTTTTTTTTTTTTTTTTTTTTTTTTTTTTTTTGAGGTACTGGGGATGGAACCCAGGGACATTCTACCTCCGAGCTACGCCCCCAGTCCTGTTTTTCATTCTTTATTTTGAAACTGGGTCTCACTAAGTTTCGGAGGGCTTCACTAAGTAGATGAGGCTGGCCATGAACCCGGATCCTCCGGTCTCAGTCTCCCAAGTACTAGGATTACAAGCGTGCGCAACCACTCCCGACTGGTCCCATTGCTTTTAAGCCTGTGGTGAGGCAGCAGTCCAGGGTGGGAGCTGTGGTGGAGCAAAACTGCTCACTTCATGGCTAGGAAATGAGAGCGCATGAGGAAGAGACCATGGTCCCACATCGCCCTTCAAGGGCACACCCCCAGGACCTAGAGACCTCCTACTAGGCCCGACTTCCTAAAGGCTCCACAACCTTCCAGTAGTGCCAGGGGCTGGGGACCAAACCTTTAACACGTGGACCTTTGGGAGGGGCATTCTAGATCCAAACTATAGCAGTAGCAGACCTTCTTTACAGGAAATACTAAAGGAAATCAAGTAACCCCACACAGTAATCTGAATTCAAACAAAATAAAAAATGACATCAATAAAGGTAATTAGAGCCGGGCGTGGTGGCGCACGCTTGTAATCCCAGCATTCGGGAGGCTGAGACCGGAGGATCTGGGTTCGCGGCCAGCCTCAGCTATCTAGTGAGGCACTCTGCAACTTAGTGAGACTCGGTTTCAAAAATAAAGAATAAAAATAGGGCTGGGGGTATAGCTCAGAGGTAGAATGCCCCTGAGTTCAATCCCTAGTACCACAAAAAAAAAAAAAAAAAAAAAAAAAAAATAAAGGTAATTAGGTAATTATAAACAACAATATAAATTCACATTTTATCTTCTTTCTTATTTTAACTAATTTAAAGTTAATTATATAAAACAACATGTATTTGATGTATTGTTGTACCTATAACATATAGAAATGTAACATATTTGCCAACAACAGCACACAGATGGATGGGTGGGAGCAAATTTGTATTGGACTAAAGAAATGACTAAAATGCTAACACAAACCCACAAAAACAGATGAAGAGAACCTAAAATGGCAAATAAGAAGGTGAGTATTAAAAATATAAATACATACTTGTTCCCCACTCTTCCCTTAGTTTCTTTAAAAAACATAAAATTATATAAAGCAATATTATAACTATATTGTTGTAGGTTTAGAAAATTTATAGATAGAATGCATATAACAGTAATACCATAAGGAGGGAGGTATTGAAGATGTATAGGAATAATATTTCTTTATTTTATTAGCATTAAGTTAATATACACCTGAATCTGATTATGATAAGCTAAAATGTACATGAAATAACAAAAATATATAGCAAAAATAATTATAGGAATTAAAATACTAATTAAAATTTTATTTAATGTGAAAGAAGGCAATTAAGGGGGGATAAAGAAGCAAAAAGTCCTATGACATACACAGTAAGCAAAAGGTAAAAAGGCAGGTTGAAATCCAACTATGCCAATAATAACATTAAATATGAATGAAGCTGGGTATGGTGGCACCTGCCTGTAATCCCAGTATTTGGGAGGTTGAGACAGGAACATCACAGGTTCAAGGTCAACCTCAGCAACTTGGCAAGATCCTCTTTCAAAATGAAAAAAAAATAAAATAAAATAGGGCTGTGGGTGTAGCTCAGAGGTAGAATGCCCCTGAGTTCAATCCCTAGTATAAATAAGTAAATAAATAAATTATCTAATTAATGAAAATGAAAAAGGTAGAATTTGGAGGATGCATGCTTTCTGATTTCAAAACTTACTAAAAAGAAACAGTAGAGCCGGGTGTGGTGGCGCACACTTGTAATCCCAGCATTCGGGAGGCTGAGACCGGAGGATCCGGGTTCGCGGCCAGCTTCAGCTACATAGTGAGGCACTCTGCAACTTAGTGAGACTCGGTTTCAAAATAAAGAATAAAAAATAGGGCTGGGGGTATAGCTCGGAGGTAGAATGCCTCTGAGTAAAATCCCCAGTACCGCAAAAAAAAAAAAAAAAAAGAAACAGTAGTCAAGACAGTGCAGTATTGATAGAAAGACAGGCAAATAGATCAATGGAACAAAACTGAGAGTCTAGAAATGAACCCACCTGTCACCTGATTTTTGACAAGGGTGCTATGACCATTCAACAGAGAAAGAGGAGGTTTTCAACAAGTGGTGCTGGACCAATTGAATATCCACATGCAAAAGAATGAAGTTGGGCCCTTCCTCTATGTCATGTACACAAATAAATTCAAAATGGATCAAACTAAATGGAAGTTAATACTATAGAACTATATATTGTATGTACTGGAGACTGAACCAGTCTCCTCCAAGCTACACTTCTAACCCTTATTTTTTTTATTTTGAAGCAGAGTCTCACTAAGTAGCTGAGGCAGGCCTCAAACCTGTGATCCTTCTATCTCAGTCTCCCAAGTATTGGGACTACAGATGTATGCCACCACTCCTGGCCACACTATAAAACTCTTAAAAGAAATATAAGGGTAAATCTTCATGACCTCAGCTATTGAAATAGATTGTTAAATATAACACCAAAAGGATGACCAACAAAAAGAAAAATAAATAGGCTTCATGAAAATTGAAAATTTTCATGCATTAAAGGAAACCATCAAAAAATAAAAGGAGCCGGGTGTGGTGGCACATGCCTGTAATCCCAGTACTTGGGAGGCTGAGACCTCAGGAGGATCGCAGGTTCAAGGACAGTCTCAGCAAGTAGTGAGACTTTCATCAACCTAGTGAGATCCTGTTTCCAAATAAGAAATAAAATCAGTCTGGGGGTGTAGCTTGAAGGTAGAATACCTCTGGGTTCAATCCCTAGTACCACAAAAACAAAAACAAAACAAAAAATAAAAGGACAACATAGGATGGGAAAAAATACTGGCAAGTCACACAAGTGATAAGAGACTTGCTATCTATAATACATAAAGAACTCTGAAAACTGAATAATAAAAGACAATATAACCTCAAAAGTGGGCAAAAGATCTGAATAGACATTTCTTCATACATACGAATGGCAAAATGCACATGAAAAGATGCTCAACACATCATGATTATCAGGGAAATACAAGTCAAAACCATGATGGGATTCCCTTTCACATCTTTTAGAATGGCTACAATCAAAAATCCAGGTAATAACAAGTGCTGGAGAGGAGAAAGAGAAACCACAACTGGCATACTGTGTGTGGGAATATAAAATGGTGCCGCCATTTTGAAACACTCTGGCAGTCCTCAAATGGCTAAATATGGAGTTACCCTGTCACCCAGCAATCCACTCCTAGGAAGAGAAATGAAAACATATAACCACACAAAAAATAATGCAAAAATGTTTATAGCAGTAGAATTCATAATAGCTAAAAGGTGGAGACAACCTGAATGCCCAAATGGATGCATAAACAGAATGTGGCACATTCATACAATGGGGAATTACTTGGCCAAAAGGAATGAAGTACTGATACATGCTACCACATGGAAGAAGCTTGAAAACAGGCTAAACCAAAGAAGTCACTCGTAACAGTCCACATCTTGTATAATTCCAGAATAGGCAATTCTACAGAGCCATAAAGTAGATTAGTGGTTGCTTAGGGTTGGAGATGGGAGTAGGCGGATGGAGGGATAAGAGCTAAAGAATGTGGGCTTTTTTTTTTTTTTTGAGGTGATGAATACATTCTAAAATTAAATGTGGCAATGTTTGTACAACCCTGTAACTATAGAAAAACTATGGCATTGTATACTTTGAATAGGTGAACCATAGTTAATTCTTTTGTAAGAATTAACTTAATTAAACTATATTAGAAAACATCACTGAGAAATAGATGTTTAAATCTACTGTGATTGTAGATGGTCTATTTCCTTTGCTGTTCATCAATTTTTGCTTTATATATTTTGAATCCATGTTATAGGTGCATACAACTTAAATTAGTATATTATACAGAATTAAAACTATAGAATCTTATTGACAAAGTGAACCTTCTAGTACAATGTGAGCTTTCTATTGTAAGGTCTGCAGTATATTTATACCAGCTTTCTTTGTTATTATAAAACAAAACAAAAAAGAAACAGTAAACATTTTTATATATACATTTTGTGCCCATGAACAAGTATAGCAGATGCATTCCTTGAAGAGCAAGTGCTGGTAAGAGGATGTATAGGACTTATATTTGACAATGTCCTCTGAAGAGGCTGCAGCAGTTGCAATCCTGAGGGTATCAGATCCTTCTACACAGACATCTTAGAGTTTCTTTTGCTCAGTTATGAAGAGGGAGGTGAATGAACCCCAGCTCAACTTATTTGAAAACTTGTCCACATGATGAACAGTCCCTCCACCGGGCACACAGGCCTGGTCTGGAAGGAGGCGGGGCTGGGGAAGACTCACCTTGCTGATCTCGGTCAGGGACATTGTGATGCTGTAGAGTTGGTTCTTGCTGGTGCTGGCAATCAGTGTTTCCTCCGAAGGGCTGAAGCACATGCACAGAACATCCTGCTTGTCAGACTGACTTGGGTCGTTGCTCTGGGGGTCCACGGGAATCTGCCCGACACAAAAAAGCTTTGGATAATGGCTCATGTTGTCATCTGTCCCTGGGCTTCGTGAGTTCTCTCAGGACCAGGATGCTGCCCAGGGTCCTCCTCAGGTGTGGAGAAGGGAGGGCCCGAGTGCCTCTGTTTCCATGGGTTTCAACACTGCCATCCATTCACCTTTAAGGGATTAGTGGCCGCATGGTAAGACAGCAGCATGTGTAGAAATGACCAATCCACACATCTCGATCTGAGAGCCCTCTTAAAACATGCATTCATCTAAATCCCACCGGTGCCCACCTGTTGGTAGCCAGTGCAGATGCGCACCACTGTGGCAGCAGGGGGAAGCTGTGGCCCTTCCACCACGTGGAGTGGTGACAGGGAGAGAAGAGGAGGAGCTGCACAGCTTCTGCAGTAGCCTCTGAGAAGGTCTCCAAGTCCCAAGTAGACACAAGAACATCAGATGTCCTTTTCCCTGCTACTTATCTTCTACTGACCATCACATTTATTGAAATTCTGACCTGCACACCTATTTCTGTTTCCTTACCATATGCTCAGTTCTTAATTCCTTAGAATTTGGCTTGCACTCTATCATTCTGTCCTCAAGAAGATCAGAAATCTCAACAAAGCCAGAGGCTCCTGCTCTATCCTCATCATCTTGATTTTCTAGAGCCTGTGGAGCAGAGGGCAGCACCTGCCTCCCTGAGGTCCAGGGCATTGGACTCTTGGGCTTGGCCCCTTCTGCTTGGAGTCCTGTCTTCTATACCTAGCAGCCCTCTTCCTGTAGCTAATACCCCTTGCTTCACCAGGATATCTCGGGCTCTAGGAAACTTTCCTGACCCGCCCTGGACTGGGAGGGTGCTAATAGTCCCTAAATGCACCCACAGTCCCTGGGAGTTCCCTCTCGTCACAGAATGGGAGTCCTCAGACTGGGGCACTTGTACATTTTGTCTTCCTGATGTACCCAGCGCTCACAGCAGAGCCTGCGTGTAGTGAGTGCTCAGCAAGTGGCTGGACATGGTCCTGATGCTCTCCAGAGACAGTGAATCCTGGGAGCGGGCCACACCTGATGTGTCTGTCTTAGCCACCAGGCCTGGAGTCTGTCCCATGGTGGGTGCACAGTAGTCACTAGTTGAATGAGTGAATGATCACTCCTTCTGGTGTCCTCTGCTGGGTTTCCATCGTGTCTCAGTTTCTAAATTAGGAAACATCATTTCTTGTCCTCAGTCTTCTTTTTCCCCTTTCTAAGCATTTTATCTCTCAGTGATTTTACCTCCTATATGAGGGTTTTGATGACAACAAAAATAGTAAGCTGGGTGTGGTGGTGCACACCTGTTATCTCAGTACTTGAGAGGCTGAGGCAGGAGGACTGTGAGACCCTCAGCAACTTCATGAGACCTTGTTTCAAAAATATATATATATATTTTAAAAAGGGCTGGGACATAGCTTGGGGGTGGTGTTCCTCAGTTATAAACAGGGCATCACCTATGTGTCAGTCACATACTAAGCACCCTGTGTCTGTATGCATACATGTATACGTATGTGTGTATATATATTGATCTCCCTGCTAAAATCCAAATCCATATTTCCAATTACTTCACTTGATTCTGGTCTCTGCTTGAATGTCACCTTCCTCAGGAAGTCCTCCCCAGACCACTGCAGGGCAGAACCCTTCTGGCTTCCTATCTTCTTCCTGGCTTTATTTTCCTCTTGGAGGGGATCCCACCTGACACCTGATTGTTTCTTTGTCTGCTGAATGAGTTCTAAGGGCATGCTCCTCAAGTGCTCTGACTTCCACTGGACTCCCAGCCCCTCCCACAGAGCCTGGCACACGGTAAACACTCAATAAGCATTTCTCAAATAAATAAGCCAATAAGAGAGTGAACTGCTCTGCAGGCCAAGTAAGCACACTGCTTCCAGCCTCAGAGTCTGGCCTCCCCTCTGAGTGCCCCTTCTCTCTGACCTCCCACCTCTGCTCAGATTCAACCTCCTCGAAGGCCTCTGCTTTCTCCTTTCCCTGCTACTCACTGCCCCATCTTAGACCTTGCTACCTCTTGGCTGCAACAACAAAAAAGCCTCTTCACTGACTGCTTTTTCAGGGCTCATAGGAAAATAACAACCACCATTCTTTGAGCACTGAGCACTAAGCACTGCATACACTGCTTTACGCAGCCTGCCATTTCATCCTTTGGCCACCATCCCTCATGGAGATTATTGTGTTTTTCTATGGTTCTGGGGATGGAACCCAGGGGCATTTTATCTCCAAGCTATACCCCCAGTGTTTTTTATTTTAAAACAGGGTCTTGCTAAGGGGCCAAGAGCCTTGCTAAAATGCTGAGGCTGGTTTTTTTTTTTTTTTTTTTTTTTTCCTTTTTGGTACTGGGGATTGAACCCAGGGGCATTCTGCCTCTGAGCTACACCCCCAACTCTATTTTATTTTTTACTTGGAACAGGGTCTCACTAATTTGAGGAGGATCTTGCTAAGTTGCTGAGGCTGGCTTTGACCTGCGGATCCTCCTGCCTCAACCTTCATGTTGTTTTTTTCAATGAAGAAACTGGTTTGGGCCGGGCGTGGTGGCGCACGCTTGTAATCCCAGCATTTGGGAGGCTGAGACCGGAGGATCCGGGTTCACGGCCAGCCTCAGCTACCTAGTGAGGCACTCCACAACTTAGTGAGACCTTGTTTCAAAATAAAGAATAAAAAATAGGGCTGGGGGTGTAGCTCGGAGGTAGAATGCCCCTGAGTTCAATCCCCAGTACCACAAAAAAAAAAAAAAAAAAAAGAAAGAAAAAGAAACTGGTTTGGTAGACCCAGCAACTCATCTCATGTCACTCAGCCAATAATTGGCAGATCCACAACCGACTCATTCAGTGTGCTTTTAACCACACCAAGTCCAGTGCCTCTAGAATCTTCCCCACTATGTGTCACAAGCAAATTACTTTTCTTAAGCATAGCCCTTTTCCACCCAAAAACCTTACAGGGCACCTGCTGAATTACGGAACTCCCCCTAGGCTGGCGTTTGAGATCTTTCACCAGCCTCAGCTCAGCTCCTTTCCCTTCCAGTGCCATCGTCGATCCCTCTCTGCTGCAGAACAGTGTATCTCCCAGACGCCCCTTCAGGTGCTCTGCTGAAGCTACTCCCTCCACCTGGAGTCCCGAGTCTGTTTCTCCCTGTCAAACATTATCCATCTTCTAATACCTTTCCTCTAAGATGAGCATCTAGCACCAAGAAGCCTTCCAGATTCTTCCCCAACTTGATGTATAGTACCTTTCTCTCCAACACTTTGTATCATTTATTCCACAAACATTACTGTTTACTATGTGCCAGGCATATCTAATGATATAATTACTTTGGGAACATTAAGGCTCAAAGAGGAAATGTAATTTACCACAGTTCCTTCCCAGGATGCAAATCCAGACCTTCCTACTCCTTAAACCCCAAATCTGTCTGTTTCCTCCAAAAACCCATTCAGGACAGACGTCTCAAGTCACTGTTTCTGTTCAGCACCGTAGCCCCATGCTCCCCATCGAGGGCCCTGTCAGGGCCCCTGCTGTTGGAAAACAATGCCCGTAGGGCTCTGGTTTTGCTTCTTCCTCCTTTCCTTACCCGGATTTCCCTGCTCTCTCGGTAAAAGTCCTTCTCTTCCATCTTCTCAAACAGCAGAACTCTTCCTGGGCCAGCAGAGCAGGCAAATCCCTTCGAGTAGGCAGCAATGGCAAATACTTGGGGCATGGACTGTTGGTTGGGGTTCTTGGCTGCCACAATCTGTTCATAGGAAGGGACTGGGGAACTGGGTGGTGGAAATTCGATCAGGCTGGGAAAGAAAACAGCACATGAAGTTTTCAGACAATCCCAAGGAGACACAGAAAGACGGCTGTTCTTGGATGTGGAAGAAGTCACCCATTGATCCCTTTTCCCATAGCCAAAATGCTGCCCATTGGCCTGGGAATGCTACATAAACTCTAAAGAAAGAAGATGTGTTTACACCTTCATGTAGTTTCACAACTTTGTGGTCACTGTAAAAGTGATGGGGATGGTGAGTCCCATTTTGTTGAGAAAAAAATTGGTGTGGAAGTGGCAGAGCTGAGATTTGAACCCAGGCCTCGATTTTATTCATTTATTAATTCATTCATATAGTAAATATTTGCATTTGTTTATACACATTTATTTGTAGCGAAGCTGTGTTAACAAGTCTATGAAACAATGGTAAGACTGACATAGTGCTTGCCCTCAGAAGCAAAGGTCTAGGGGGACACGTACTGATGGGGGGGAGCCAAGCACAATGAGAGGAGCCGGTCCGCAGGTGACGAGGGCTTTCTGAAGGCAGGTACGAGGAGGTGAGCAGAGGCTGAGAGCGCCCCGCTGGGACCAACAGGAGCATGTCAGGGATGTGCGTGTGTCTAAGGGGTGGGGTGGAGTGAGGGAATGGAGGCAACTGCATATGGCCACGTCTCTAGGCAAGGGAGTGCACAGGGCATGTGAGGCAGATTTAGGCAGGAGCTGATGCTCCATGTCAAAGGGTGAGGGCATCAGGGAAGCACAGCCCCAGCTAAGTGGTCCAGGCTTCTTGCTAGGAGCCCTGGACCTACTGAAGGACCGTGTACCAGCAAACTGGAGAAGGGCTTACCAGGACTTACTAGGAAGCTCCTACAGAATCACAACAAAAAAGCCGATGTCATTGACATGGGGGATGGGGAGACATAGGTGGACTGAAAGCTACTGAGGAAGAACAATCGACAGGATGTCCTGTGGCCGAAGGCTTGGGCTCTGGGCTCAGACAGGTCTGGGTTTGAGTCCTGACCCTGCCAATTAACACTGCTGTGATCTTGGGTGAGTCACTTAACCTCTTTGAGCTTCGGTTTCCTGGTCTGTGAAATGGATATAATAGTAATATATATTTTATAGCATAAGACTCAGGTGGGAATATATAGAAAGATTAACGCAGTGTCTGATACATCGAATGATGTATTCCAGTATGTGTGAGATGTGATTATTTCTGGTTACAACAGAGGTACTCTTTCTTAAGTTTCCTACCTTTATCCACATCCTTCTATTAAATCTAGTGATAACATTTCCTAGCACTTTTTTGTTGATCTGCTGCTTTTTACTGAATTGTAAGTTCCTTAAGGACCTGTGTTCCCAGAACTTAGCAGGATGCCTTGGATAGTTTTGGTGGACACTTATTTAATCTCTAAAACAGGCAACCAGCCCCTAGGAAAAGGTTTTTTGAGGAAATCTATAATTTTGAAGACTATATTAAGAATTCATCCAACGTCAGTTAGAATGGCAATCATTAGGAATACAAACAATAATAAATGCTGGTGAGAATGTGGGGAAAATGGAACACCTCTACACTGTTGGTGGGGTTGTACATTAGTACAACCACTATGGAGATCAGTACGGAGGTTTCTTAAAAGTCTAGGAATAAAACCACCATATGATCCAGTCATACCACTTCTAGGTATCTTTCCAAAAGAATGAGTCAGAATAGTAGTGATACGTGCATATCCATGTTTATAGAAGCTCAGTTCACAATAGCCAAATTATTGAACCAATCTAGGTATCTGTCAACAGATGAATGGATAGAGAAAATGTAGAATATATACACAATGGAATTTTACTCAGCCATAAAGAAGAACAAATTATGTCACTTGTAGGAAAGTGGATGGAACTAGAGAATATTATGCTAAGTGAAATCAGTCAGTCTCAGAAAGTCAAGGGCCATATGTTTTCTCTCATATGTAGAAGATGGAGAAAAAACAGAACAGAAAAGGAACTTCATGATAATAAGGAATGAGACCAGTAGAAGAGTAGAAGAGGATTCAGGGAGAGGGCAGGGGTCAGGGAAAAGGAGGCTTGAGGAAGGGAACAGACCAAATAATATTATGTCCATAAATGAAGGAATCACTAAAAACCTTACCAGTGTGTACAGGGAAGTAGGAGGGGGTAGCAGGATGAGGTTAGGAGGAAACCACCCCAAGAAATGTTGTGTATCACTTTGAATAAAGCTATGCTGAATAATCATACTGCACCAATACAATTCTTCAAAAAAGGACACGCCATACTAAAATATGCATAAAATGAAGTTAGGTATAAAAATAAAAAGAATTGTATCCAATCTATGATTATGATTGTCAAATTTGTGCTTGAATACAGATAAACATTGAAAAGGAAGAGGGAAAATGAGCATAGTTTTTAAGGTAGAAAGGTTATGTGTGTGTGTGTGTGTGTGTGTGTGTGTGTGTGTGTGTGTGTGTGTGTGTGCCTGCACGCACGTGCATATATTACTGAGGATTAAATGTAGGGGTGTTCTACTTCTAAGCTATATTCTCAGCCCTTCTTAAATTTGGAAACAAGGTCTTGCTAATTTGCTGAGGGTCTTGCTAAGTTGCTGAGGCTGGCCTCAAACCTGCGAGCTTCCTGTCTCAGCCTCCAAAATACTGGGATTATAGATTTGCACCATTGTGCCCAGCTATGAGTGGTTTTTCAAGGATGCTATTCCTGTATAATGCGGGTGCCAGCCCAAAGGGCCACCATTACCTCTCTGATTCCTGGATGACGTCCAAGCTCTTTGAGCCATCGGTGGGCTCCTTGACCATTATGTTTGTCTCCCAGCGTTGATCTCCGGATTCGAAGAGAAAGAGCCTGCCTGTATCAGTGCCTACGATGATCTTGTCATCAGCCACCCAGGCATGGGCTAGATAGTTTGGGGGTTCTCCTCTCTGAAAATTGGTTTGCTTTAGAGTTCCCTCAGCGAAACGGAGAAGCTTAAACATCCCATTTCCAGTGACACAAACCTGAGTGTTATCCTGGGGATTGACGGTCACCTGTAAAAAAATAAGTGAATACAAGAGATTTATAAAACTAATCTTGATGGAATTACCGTTCAGAATATCCCTTTCATATCTAAATTGTAGAATTTTACAACACATTTGGTAAGGGCACACATCTATATCCATTATACACATAGAGCCTACAAGTCTTAAACCAGGAAATCTGCAAAGGTCAAAAAGCAGAATGAACATATTTTGACAACAGCCAAACTCTGTGCCAAAAAAACGGAATGAAGCTCAGCTGGACACACAGAGAAACGAGGGCGGGGCAGGTGTATGCAACCCCGACCAGGAGGAAGGAAACCACATCAGGGATGCTGTGTGGGCTCCCACCACCTGAGCTTCCTTATCCCAACAGACACAAATGGGCAGTCAGCTCGCTGTCCTCACTAGATGGGGGGCAACTTGTGGGGCTGTGGCTTCTTCATTTCTGTATTACTGATACTGGGTTCATAGTGGATGTTCAGTAAGTGTTCATTGAATCTCCCAAGAGTAAGTGCTCTCTGCTTCCAACAGGGACGCTTCTTCTGGCCTCGCTGTGCCCTGGATGAATCACCTGGTTCTGCCTGCCTTTGGTCTGATTCTGAGATCACCAGGCAAACTTCTGATTACTAATTTCACCTCTCACCTTCACCACGTGAGTGTCCTGGCTGTGATGTGTTGGCTTATACTCGAGCTGAATAACTGAATGCTTATGCTTAAGATGCTGATTAGCTAGTTTGCTAGTTTCTTTGAACATGAACAGAACTGAGGTTTTTTTTTTTTTTTTTTTGTGTGTGTGTGTGTGTGTGTGTGTGTGTTACTGGAGATGGAACCTAGGAGCATTCTGCCTCTGAACTACATCCCTATTCCTTTTTAAAATTTTATTTTGAGGCAGGTTCTTGCTAAGTTACCTAGGCTAGCTTCGAACGTGAAATCCTCTTGCCTCAGTCTCCCGAGTAGCTGGGATCATAGGTGTGCCACCACACCCTTCTAGAATTAAGCTCCTGAATTTGTAAAACTGAGTATAAAATCCTAGACTGGGGTGACTGTATCAAGCTAAAACCTTGCAACACCCTGCCTGAGCAGGCAACCAGATTCCTAGCAGGTCTTATTTTGCCCTCAAACCACAATAGAAAATTCTGTTTCCACATAATTGCAACCTTAATGACAGTCTCCTAAAGATATACAATTTTACATTACATTCCTATTGCCCAGAAATACTCCTGGAAAGAGGTTGGGAACAAGGAGAGCGCACCAGATTTTATGACTCCATCTCTGGGCCACTCACCACCAAATTACTTAACCTCTTGGAGCCTCAGTTCCCTCATTTGTAAAATGGGAATATTAATTGTGCATTCCTCATTCCTCATATGGTTACTGAGAGACTAAATTTTGAAAATGCATGTAGGGAATGAGCACTGTGGAACAAAGAAAGTATTCAATAAACAACAGCTCTTACTCTTCTATAATCTGCATACTTGTTACGCTAGGAGGTACCTGGTAGATAGGGTTGTTCTGAGTGTCGGTTCTAATAAGGGCCATTACTTTCTGCTTTTCCCACAGCCAATAGACAAGGTTTGACTCCGGAGGTGAGGTCTGAGTCAATAGGTATTTGGAGTCTGGAGAAAAAGCCATGCTGATAAATTTCTGAACTGGGAAGTCAAAGTTATTAAGAATTTTGCGCTTCCGACAAGGGATAGATGACAGTTCATAAATGGTGATGATAGGTTTGTCCTGCACTGTCTCGGAGATAGCGAGATATCGCCGGTTGGGACTGATGCACAAGGCCAGCATGCCCTGACTCTTGTCTGAGCCTGCAAACAGAGGGAAAAGGGGCTGATGAGGGCAGGTTATGCTTTCACCAAAACTCACGCAGGCATGGAGCAAAGGAGACAGGTGCACAAACATGTGATTATCAGTCCCTGGCCAGCCCTTAGTATAACTATGTCTGCAGTGTTATGAAATGACTAGGATGGGGGACTCAATGAGGACAACATGGGAGAAGTCAAGGAACCCTTCCTGAAGGAGAAGGAGGCAGGCTGGAGGATGGGGGCACATGGCAGGAAGAGCTTGAGCCAAGATGTGGATGTGATAAAGGATAAATAATGCTGTGAGAGAATTGCAAATAGTGGGCATTGCTGGATCATTGTATGCAAGTCAGGGTGACCAAAGATGGGTCTAGAGGGTAGAACAGGTTCTGATCTTAGGAGGGTTTCATGTCAAGTGGATAGCACTCAACACTTCCTCTATTCCAGAGCCTGGGGTTTTAGGTACTGGATCCCTCAGTCTCTCTTGCAGTTAGGTGATCTGTGTGACATTCTAGCTATGAGATAGATGCAGAAGTCTGCTGAGTGGCTTTACGATAAAGCTTTGTGCATTCTTGAAAATCAAGGACAGATGCATTCTATTCCCTTTTTCCTGGATATAGAGATGATATCTGGAGATACAGTAGTCATATTGCAATCAAGAGGTAATAAGCATGAAAATGAAAGTATGAAAAGGAAAGTTGTGGTTTTCTTCTTCTCCTCTTCCTCCTTCTTCTCCTTTTTTTTTTGTTTTTTTTTGTTTTTTTTGTACTGGGGATTGAACCCAGGGGCCTTCTACCTCTGAGTTACACCCCTAGTCCTATTTTTTATTCTTTATTTTGAAACAGGATCTCACTAAGTTGCAGAGTGCTTCACTGAGTAGCTAAGGCTGGCCATGAACCTGGATCCTCCCATCTCAGCCTCCCAAGTACTGGGATTACAAGCGTGTGTTACCACGCCCAGAAGTTGTAGTCTTCTAGAAAGCAGAGACTGAGCCAAAAATGAAAACATAAATAATTTATTCAGGAAATACACTGAGGGCCATCTCATCATTTTCATGAGCCCTAGTATAAATATATTTATTTTTCTATACCATGCAAAAATATATGCAGTCATATATTTGAAGGCTCCATTGATATAAAGAGGAATATGATCCAGGCTGGGCTCACTATTATATAGTCATTATTGTTATATTCATTTTTTTTCTCATTTTTAAGACAAATTTAAAACATTTTCATGGGCCCCTAAAAGTATCATGGGCCCTGAGCTCTGTGCACAATGAATAAGTCATCCATGGATGTGAGCCTGGGCAGGGAGAGGGAACAAAGCAGGGGTGTGCTAGAAAGTGGTGTGCAGGGTCCCCATGTGATGGGCTCCATGCTGCTGCTGCACAGCAAGTCAAGGAGGGACATGGCAACTTACTCAGCAGCATGTCCACCCAGCACACTGGACTTCCCTGGAAGGGCTGTGGGCAGCAACTGTGCCTCAGAGAAGAACCAGGCTCTGGGTCACTGAGAGCCTTGTACAAGACACATACATATACATATACATATATATACACACACATATACATATCTTACAACATATACAAAGACAGAACATATATATATATCTTACAAAGACAGAATATATTTACATATATATGCATATATAACAAAGGCAGAAAAGATCTTAAAAGCATTAAGAAAAACAGACTTATCATCTACACTAAAAGACCTCAATAGTTAATTTCTTAACCACAGCAACAAAACAGAAGTAAAAACCAATGGAATATCTACCCAAAAGAATGGAAACCAAACTATCAGACCAATGCATGTGTATCTATGTTTATAGCTGCACAATTCACAATAGCCAAACTATGGAAGCAGCCAAGGTGTCCATGGACAGATGAATGGATTACAAAACTATGGGATATGTACACAATGGAATTTTACTCAGCCATAAAGAAGAACAAAATCATGTTATTTGCAAGGAAATGGAGGGAACTGGAAAACATTATGTTAAGTGAGATTAGTCAGTCACAAAAAGTTAAAAATCAAATGCTCTCCCTAATATGTGGAAGTTAGGGAGAAAATGGGACAT
>PVLC010022082.1:0-27027 GCA_004027655.1 Graphiurus murinus | reverse complement strand
AAAAAAAGAAAAAAAAAAAATAGGTGGGAGTATAGCTCAGAGGTAGAATGTTCCTTAGTTCAATCCCCAGTACCGCAAAAATAAATAAATTAATTAAATAAAATAAAAATCATTTACAGCCGGGCGTGGTGGCACATGCTTGTAATCCCAACATTTGGGAGGCTGAGACCGGAGGATCCAGGCTCCTGGCCAGCCTCAGCTACCTAATGAGGCACTCCTCAACTTAGTGAGACCTGGTTTCAAAAAATTAGGGCTTGGGGTATAGCTCTAAGGTAGAATGCCCCTGAGTTCAATCCCTAGTACCACAAAAAAAAAAAAAATTATTCACTAACTTCTTGCCTACAAAAAGTAAAAAATACTACAAACTCATATTATAAACACACAGGAAATTTACATTAAGTACTATTTTATAGAAATACAATCTATAGCATATCTTTACATTTTTTTCTCCCCCGCTCTTTCCCCATCTAGACAATCTTTTCTTTTTTGGTAGTGGGGATGGAACTCAGGGGCATTCTACCTCCAAGCTACACCCCCAGCTCTTTTTTTTTTTTTTTTAATTTGGAAACAGGATCTCACTAAGTTGCTGAAGCTGGCTTCAAACCTGCGATTCATCTGTCTCAGCCTCCCAAGTACTGAGATTACAGGTATGCACCACCACAACTCTGCGTGTGTGTGTGTGTGTGTGTGTGTGTGTTACTAGGGATTGAACCCAGAGGCAATTCTACCTTCGAGCTACACCCCCAGCCTGATTTTTCTTATTTGGAAACAGGGCCTCACTAAATTGATGAGAGTCTCACTACTTGGTGAGGCTGTCCTGGAACCTGCAATCGTCCTGTCTCAGCCTCCCAAGTAGGGGGATTACAGGCATGCGCCACCATGCCCAGTTTTTATTTTGAAACAGGATCTCACTAGGTTGATGAGGCTGCCTTCAAACCTGTGATCCTCCTGTGTCTACCTCCCAAGGACTGGGATTACAGGCATTCTCCACCAAATTCATCAACAACATTTCTTCTTTTTTTGTGTGTGTGGTACTGGGGGTTTGAACCCAGGGGCATTCTACCTCCAAGCTATACCCCCATCCTTATTTTTTATTTTATTTATTTAGTTAGTTAGTTATTTTCAGTACTAGGGGTTGAACTCAGGGGCATTCTACCTCCGAGTTACACCCCTTTGTTGTTTTGGTTTTTTTTAACAGTACTGGGGATGGAACCCAGGGGCATTCTACTTCTGAGCTATAACCCCAGCCCTATTTTTTATTCTGTATTTTGAAACAGGGTCTCACTAAGTTGCAGAGTGCTTCACTAGGTAGCTGAGGCTGGCTGCAAACCTGGATCCTCCTGTCTCAGCCTCCCAAATGCTGGGATTACAAGCGTGCACCACCACGCCCAGCTCTTTGTTTTGTTTTGTTTTTTGCAGTACTAGGGATTGAACCCAGAGGCATTCTACCTTCGAGCTACAACCCCAGCCCCAATTTTTTTTTTAATTCTTTATTTAGAAACAGGGTCTCACTAAGTTGCAGAGGGTCTCACTAAGTAGCTAAGCCTGGCCACGAACCCAGATCCTCCGATCTCAGCCTCCCAAGTACTGGGATTACAAGCGTGCGCCACCAAACCCAGTTTATTCTTTATTTTGAAACAGGGTTCTCACTAAATTGCAGAGGGCCAGCCGGGCGTGGTGGCGCACACTTGTAATCCAGCATTCAGGAGGCTGAGACCGGAGGATCCAGGTTCGAGGTTAGCCTCAGCTACCTAGTGAGGCCCTCCACAACTTAGTGAGACCTGTTTCAAAATAAAGAATAAAAAATGGGGCTGGGGGTATAGCTCGAAGGTAGAATGCCCCTGTGTTCAATCCCCAGTACTGCAAATAAATAAAATAAAATAAATTGCAGAGGGCCTAAGTTGCTGAGGCTGGCTGAGAACCTGTAATCCTCCTGTCTCAGCCTTCCAAGTATTAGGATTACAAGCATGGGCCACTACACCCAGCTGAGCATTTCTCTTTAAAAGCGGGGATAGGGTAGGGTACATAGCTAAGTGGTGGAGCACTTGCCTACAATGTGCAAGGTCCCGGGTTTGAACCCCACACCACAATAAATAAATAAATGAATGAATAAATAAATAAATAAAGGTGTGATGGCAGCAGGCAAGGATTTCTTAGAAAGCAGAGATACTTACAGATTCTACCAAACACTCGGTACAGGAAAACATTGCACCCACAATGGCAAAATTTTTGGCGTAGGACATTCCTCTCTGTCCCATGTCTTTAAGAACTTCTTTTGCAGTTGGAGTACGGTAAGGATCCTTAGGGTCAAAGCCTACGTTGGTATCAATGCCAGCCGTAAACACCCCAAATGCACCTCCCAAGACAAATCCTAAAAGCAAACAGAGACGAAGATTTCCTTGGCATGTTTTCTGGATTATCGCTTGGAATCATACTTGAAGATGACCCTAGCACTCTCCACATCACACTATCTAGTGTCTATCTTCTCTAGCTCCTCTAGGATTTCATCCTCCTTTCATTTCCTAACATTCCTCATGTTTCCATCTTTTTCTTTTTTGGTACTGGGGACTGAACCTAGGGGCATTCTACCTCTGAACTCCATCTCCATTTTTTTTATTCTTTATTTTGAAACTGGGTCTAAGGTGCTGAGAGCCTCACTAAATTGTTGAATCTCAGCCTCCCAAGTACTGGGATTACAGGTATGTTCCACTACACACATACAGGCACACACCTGTAATCCCAGCACGTGGGAGGCAGAGACAGGCGAATCACAGAGCCAAGGCGAGCGTCCACCACTTAACAGGGCCCTCATTAACCTAGCTAGACCCTGTTTCAGAACAAAAAAATAAAAAGGGTTCAGGGGTGTCGCTCGAAAGAATGGGTTCACTCCCTAGTAACACACACACACACACAAAACCACCCCTCCTCGCTCACACTAACCTTTCTGTTTTTCAACTTCAAGGCAGTTCCTGCCTTAAGGACCTCTATTTGCAGTTCCTAAGTCTTCTGCACTCTTCTACCGGGCTCTTTCTCTTTATACAGCAAAATATTAGCTTCATGAGAACAAAACCCTTATCTTTTTTTTTGTCCCACATTCCCAGCGCCTTGTACAAGACAGTTGTTTAGTGACTTGTTGAATGAATAAGTGAATGAACGAATGAATGAATGAAGTCAACCATTTTATAACGTGCAGGTCCTGACCACAGTATTGATTCTCTGATCCAATTTTCATTGGCGAAAGATAGCCTCAGGGACAGGCAAGGAATGTCCCGGGTTCACTGAGCCAGGCGGGAGTGCAGTCAAGGTCGAGACCCAGGGATCCCGGGCCTCCCAGGCACGCGCTCTTCTTGGCAGAGAAGCCCACGGCTCCGCAAGCCTCCGCCTCCCAGGAGCCCCGCGAGCTCGTCTCACCTCCCACGCAGGCCAGCGCTGCCTTGAAGGCGCAGCTTTCCATTGCCCTTTCGATCATCTTCTGCTCCTCACTCTTGACCGGACTCGGGATCCCGCCCAGGCTCCCGGGCTCTAGGAGCCGGGGCTGACGCTTGTCACCCACCAAGTATTGCAGAAGAAGACTGTACTGCAGAGGGGCTTCGGCAGAACCCGAAGCCTCGGGTGCGGAGACCCTCGCATTGCGGGTGGCCGCCGCCATGACAGTAGCGGCCGCAAAAATCCTAGCGACGTTCTTCTCCCCACAGCCGATTCCAGTTTACCATCGAGGGCCCTGAGAGGCAAGTCCCCGTACAGCAACGGCAGATTCGCCACAGTCAGGAAGTTAAGGAAGCAAAAGCCGGCCTTTGCATGCACAGAGAGAGGACTGTTCTGTTTCCCAAAGCTTCTTGTGAGTAATGGATCAGGGTTATGCAGCATTCCCAGCATTCCCAGTAACACTAAAAAACAAGATCCAGATTCACCAGAAAGCGCTTTTTCTTTAGGGCTGCCGCGCGGAGCCTGCCGGAATTCGTAGTGGGTACTGAAACAGCAACTACATTTCCCAGAAGACCAAGTGCGTGATCTCGCGGTTAGGCCTTCTCGGTAGTGGCCTTTCACCCAAGAGGCTGCAGTGCTACCTGGAGCCGGCAGAGGGCGTGCGTGCTCTACCACTACCCTTCCATCCTAATAACTGGGTGTTCCTGGGGCGAGGAGGAGGGTGGTGCTGGGGGCTGAACTCAGGGGCGCTCTATCATTGAGCTACCCCTCCAGCCTTTTTATTTAATTATTTCGAGACACGGTCTCACTAAATTGCCCAGACTGAGTCGGGCGTGGTGGTGCACGCTTGTAATCCCAGCGGTTGGGAGGCTGAAACAGGAGGATTGCAGGTTCGTGGCCAGCCTCTGCAACTTAGTGGGGCTCTCAGCAACTTGGTGAGATCCTGTTTCCAAATGAAAAATAGGGTTAGGGTGTAGCCTGAGGTAGAAGGCCCCTGGGTTCAATCCCCAGTACTGCAAATGATGATGGTGGTGATGATTATGATGATGATGATGATGATGATGATGATGATGATGATGATAGAAATGTGGAACTAGTAGTACCATTAAAAAAAAAAAAGCTATGTTAGATTGAACCAACTTAAGCATTTACCAGCTTGCAAATTTAATACCTAAACTGAGAGGTCGTACTGAATATTAATCCAGGAAAAAAAAATTCGGCAATAATTTTGCGGTACTAAAATAAATCCCACAGTATTGTAATCATTCAGACTCGCATTCTCTTGGGGCAGGGGAATGGAACTCAGGGCCTGACATACACTAGGTTCTACCACCATACACCCCCAGACTAGCAATTTATCTGGGTTTCTTGGCTAAGGAAAACATGATGCACGAAGCCGGGCGTGGTGGCGCACGCTTGTAATCCCAGCATTTGGAAGGCTGAGACCGGAGGATCTGGGTTCCTGGCCAGCCTCAGCTACCTAGTGAGGCACTCTGCAACTTAGTGAGACCCTGTTTCAAAATAAAGAATAAAAAATAGGGGCTGGGTGTATAGCTCAGAGGTAGAATGCCCCTGAGTTCAATTCCCAGTGCCGAAAAAAAAAAAAAAAAAGAAACCATGATGCACGAAAAACAGGGTGGTGAGGGCAGCCAGTCAATTTAGGCAGAGAAGCTTCTTTGGTTCCACCTGATGGAAAACTTGAATCCCTTCAAGTACAATCTGAAAGTGAGAAGTGGTTTCCCATGTCTATTTCCTGGGGCTGAACTTGTGTTAGCATCTAGGGACTTTATCTGGCCATGGCATCATTAGGAGGCCGGCAGCTCTCATGTTACGGCTTGGTTCTCCACAGGAAGACTGGGTTTGAACAGCATCTTAGTAAGTCAGAGAGAACAGGGAACAGTTCAATATGAGTTACATTCACAGTGAGGAATATAGAAGAGTCAGACGATACTGCATTGATGACCCATCACTCAAAACAGACTCGAGGTGGTGGCACAGACAGGTACTATGCTGAACTGGAGGAGGGCCTGACTATGTCTCACTCAAGATGTCCATGAGACCCCCGCTGATCTGCAGTTCTTTCAGGTGCCGTCTGGCTGCTGGAGCCAAGAAATAAAAGAAATAGCACAAGTTGAGCCGGGCTTGGTGGCACACACCTTTAATCCCAAGACTTGGGAGGCTGAGGCAAGAGGATCGCAGGTAGCCAGGCGTGGTGGCGCACGCTTGTAATCCCAGCATTCGGGAGGCTGAGACCAGAGGATCTGGGTTCGCGGCCAGCCTCAGCTACCTAGTGAGGCACTCCGCAACTTAGTGAGACCCTGTTTCAAAATAAAGAATAAAAAATAGGGCTGGGGGTGTAGCTTGGAGGTAGAATGCCCCTGAGTTCAATTCCCAGTACCGCAAAAAAAAAAGAGGATCGCAGGTGCGAGGCCAGCAAGTGCTAATTTAGCAAGATCCTGTTTCAAATAAATAAATAAAAATAGGCCTGTGGAATGCCCCTGGGTTTAATCCCCAGTACCACAAGGAAAGAAGGAGGAGGGGAGAAGGGAAGAAGAAGGAGAAAAGCAAGCAAGCACAAGTTGAGATAGAATGAGAAAGTTCAAGTTGAGAAGTACACTGTGGGCTTGGGATGCAACTCAGTGGTAGAGCACTTGCCTAGCATGCACAAGGCCCAGGGTTTACTCCCCATTTGGGGGGGGTTCACACGTGAGAGCAGTGTATTACATGTGAATTGAGTTGCATGTGACTGTGTGTGTGTGTGTGTGTGTGTGTGTGTGTTTTAAAAATGAGGATTGAACCCAAGGGCAGTCTACCTCTGAGCTAAACCCTCAGCCCTATTTTTTTCTTTATTTTGAAACAGGGTCTCACCAAGTTGTGGAGGGCCTCACTAAGTAGCTGAGGCTAGCCATGAACTTGCAATCCTCCTGTCTCAGCCTCCCGAGTACTGGGATTACGAGCATGTGCCTCCATGCCCGACTCCCAACTGATTTATTGTAGATGATAGTAGGCATTGATTAAAAGATCTTGTATGTAAAGAGTCTTAATCTGGACATGGTGGTGCACGCTTGTAACCCCAGTACTTGGGAGGCTGAGAGAGGAAGATCAAAGGTTTGAAGCTAGTCTCAGGAATTTAGCAAGGCTCTCAGCAACCTAATGAGACCCTGTTTTCATATGAAGCAGGAGTAGGGTATAGCTCAGAGGTAGAAGGACCCTGAGTTTCATCCCCAGTACCACAATAAATAAATAAAATAGTCTTAATCAATATTCCCCAAAACCAAAGAATAACTAGGTGCTGAGGATGGACCTGTGGTGGCTGAGAAACTCATGGAAGGAGAAGATACTACAGTCCTCCTAGCAGGTGACTATGCCCACCACTCTTCCAGGGACAGAGTCATACTCATGTGAGGAGTGCTGGTCAGAGGTGAAATCCAAGGGTGTTTAGGAATTGAGAGTTGCTACACACTGGGCGTGGTAGCGCACAGGAGAATCACAGGTTGGCGGACAGCCTCAGCAATTTAGCGAAACCCTGTTTCAAAATAAAATAGGAGCCAGGTGTGGTGGTGCTCGCTTGTAATCCCGGTACTTGGGATTCTGAGACAGGAGGATGGCAGGTTTGAGGACAGCCTCAGCTACTTAATGAGGCCCTCTGCAACTTAGTGAGACCCTGTTTCAAAATAAAGAATAAAAAATAGGACTGGGGATATAGCTTGGAGGTAGAATGCCCCTGAGTTCAATCCCCAGTACTGCAAAAAAAAATAAATAAATAAAACCATAAACCTTTAGAGTCATATATTTACTTTCTAAGAAGTAGGAGGGTCTTTCATCTACACATCCTAGGAGCAATCTCCAGACTTCAAGACACCACAGTAGCCATAGCAGAAGAATCAGTATAATTATTCATATATGCAGATAGCAAGTGCCAGGGGGGAAAGGGCCAAGCTGGGCTCCCACAATCCCCTGTTTTTATTTTATTTATTTATTTATTTATTTATTTATTTATTTATTTATTTATTTATTTATTTTGCAGTACTGGGGATTGAACTCAGGGGCATTCTACCTCTGAGCTATACCCCCAGCCCTATTTTTTATTCTTTATTTTGAAACCGAGTCTCACTAAGTTGCGGAGTGCCTCACTAGGTAGCTGAGGCTGGCCGCGAACCCAGATCCTCCGGTCTCAGCCTCCCAAATGCTGGGATTACAAGCGTGCGCCACCACGCCCGGCTCCGTTTTTATTTTAAAATGCACGAAGGGCTGTGCCTATCTTGGTCATTTCCTACCAGGTGCATAATTTTACCCGTCATGGGGTCTCGATGAGTCATTCAATGAGCCCTGACTTAGGTTGATATTGCCCTGAGAAAATCGAACCCGTCATTGACTACCAGCCCCTGTGCAAGGCAGCGCTTGCAGTTTTATTCCATGTAAATCTGCTCATATGCTAACAAAGGCATTGATTACAAGGCGTACAGTGAGTGGTAGAATGCATAAGCCTAGAATGACTTGCTGCTAATCCAACCCAGGCCTATTTTTTTAATTTTTATTTTGAAACAGGGTCTCGCTAGGTTAATGGAAGTCTCACAACTTTTTTTTTTTTTTTGGTACTGGGGATGGAACCTGGGGGCATTCTACCTCTGAGCTACAGCTCCAGCCCTATTTTTTTATTCTTTATTTTGAAACAGGATCTCACTAAGTTGCGGAGGGCCTCACTAAGCATCTGAGGCTGGCTGCAACTTAGTGAGGTCCTGTTTCAAAATAAAGAATCCTCTAGTCTCAGCCTCCCAAATGCTGGGATTACAAGCGTGTGCCACTATGCCTGGCTGAAAGTCTCACAACTTTCTGAGGCTGTCCTTGAATCTGAAATCTTCCTTTCTCAGCCTCCCAAGTGCTAAGATTACAGATATATGCCACCATGCCACTCCCCCAGCCCTTTTAAAAACTATTTTGAAGCCGGACGTGGTGGCACACTCTTGTAATCCCAGCATTTGGGAGGCTCAGACCCAGAGGATCCGGGTTTGCAGCCAGTCTCTGCTACCTAGTAAGGCCCTCCACAACTTAGTGAGACCCTGTTTCAAAATAACGAATAAAAGTAGGGCTGGGAGTATAGCTCGGAGATAGAATGCCCCTGAGTTCAATCCCCAGTACCGAAAAACCAAAACCAAAACAAAACAAAAAACTTTATTTTGAGATAAGGTCTTACCAAGTTTTCCACACTGTCCTTGAATTTGTAATCCTACTGCCTCAGCCTCCAGAGTAGCAGGGATTACAGGAATGTCATAGCATTTTAGTTTAATAGGCTCTTAATTGGTATTCTTGCCTCCTACTTTTTTTTTGGTACTGGAAATGGAACCCAGGAGCATTCTACCTCTGAGCTATATCCCCAGCCCTATTTTTTATTCTTTATTTATTTATTTATTTGTGGTACTGGGGATTGAACTCAGGGGCATTCTACCTCCGAGCTACACCCCTAGCCCTATTTTTTATTCTTTATTTTGAAACCGAGTCTCACTAAGTTTCGGAGTTTCGGAGTGCCTCACTAGGTAGCTGAACCTGTCCGCAAACCCGGATCCTCCAGTCTCAGCCTCCCGAATGCTGCGATTATAAGCGTGTGCCACCACGCCCGGCTTTTATTCTTTATTTTGAAACAGGGTCTTACTAAGTTGCCGAGGGCTTCACTAAGTAGCTGAGGCTGGTCACGAACCTGTGATCCTCCAGTCTCAGCCTCCCTAGTACTGGGATTACAAGCGTGCGCAACCACGCCCAGCTTTCTTGCCCCCTACCTTACTCTTCTCCAAATCATCCACTGAACCATCTTTCAGCCCATACATGTGATAGTGTCTACTGCTTGGAATTTTTCTCTGTGCCAGGATAAAATCTAAACTCCATATGTTGCTTTTACAACTTGTGCCCAGGAAGACACACGTGCTTCGGTCCAACTTTAGCTCTTACTGGAATGTTTCCATTCCCTGTTGTCTGCTTTCAATATTCTTATTTGGATCTAGAAGTGGTGAATTGGAATCCTTGTTATTGCTTCATATTCTATAGTATCTGAGAGCTGAATTGAGACTTTTTTTTTTCTTTTTGCGATACTGGGGATTGAACTCAGGGGCATTCTACCGCCAAGCTATACCCCCAGCTCTTTTTTTTATTCTTTATTTTGAAACCGGGTCTCACTAAGTTGCGGAGTGCCTCACTAGGTAGCTGAGGCTGGCCGCGAACCCGGATCCTCCGGTCTCAGCCTCCCGAATGCTGGGATTACAAGCGTGCGCCACCACGCCCGGCTGAATTGAGACTTTTTAAAGCTGTCGTTTCTTTCCAGGTGTCATTCTTTGACTTGTGTCCTCAGTCGATTGTAAACATTAGAAGAATTTGCTCCTGTGATGTCTTGATTGTGTTTGACCCTGAACTATGACAGTCCTGATGAGAACAGGACAGTCCTGTGCTGTTTCCAGTGTCAGAGCCTTAGGATCTGGCCTATTTCTGGTGGGTGGTCTAATATTCTGGAACAGATTTTCTCCACTCCATAATTGTTTGGAAGTTTTATTTACTCCCATACCCACAATCCAGATTTGCTTACTATCTCTTGTGCTGTTGCTTTGGCTTTATTTACCAAAAGCTATTGGAAATGTGGCAAACAGTCTGGCCATCTGGTGGTTTGTTAGGACCCACTTCAGACTTGGTTAATGGATCAGATACTTGGGTTATATCTGCAACAGAGTCACAGTGATGACCATCAGGGGTACAAGTTGTGATCCTCAGGTTTGATCTGAAAAGTATTGGTAGCAAATAGAAATATACATAATGGAGCTGGGCGTGGTGGCGCACGCTTGTAATCCCAGCATTCGGGAGGCTGAAACCGGAGGATCCGGGTTCGCGGCCAGCCTCAGCTACCTAGTGAGGCACTCCGCAACTTAGTGAGACTCGGTTTCAAAATAAAGAATAAAAAATAGGGCCGGGGGTATAACTCGGAGGTAGAAAGCCCCTGAGTTCAATCCCCAGTACCGCAAAAAAAAAAAAATAAATAAAAATAAAAGAAATATACATAATGGGTCCCCCCCCCTTGCACCTTGCATTATGACAAGAAAGGCAGAAAAGAGTTCGAAAACTTCAAAAATACAGACCACTGGGTGTAGCCCAGTGGTCAGTCAAGCACTACGTTGGTATTCATGAGGCTCTGAGTTCCATCCCCAGCACTGCAGCAAAACAAGACAAACAACAATAACTGTAGACCATACTCATCTACTTTGCTAAGAGATAAAATGAACAATGAAAGACAATAACTGAGCCAGGCGTGGTGATGTACACTTGTAATCCTAGTACTAGGGAGGCTGAGACCGGAGGATCCCGGTTGGCGGTCAGCCTCAGCTACTTAGTGAGGCCCTCTGCAACTTAGTGAGACCCGGGCATGGTGGTAGGCACTTGTAATCACAATAATTGGGAGGCTGAGACAGGAGGATCACAGATTCACGGCCAGCCTCAGCTACTTAGTGAGGCCCTCTACAACTTAGTGAGACCCTGTTTCAAAATAAAGAATAAAAAATAGGGCTGGGACTGTAGCTCAGAGGTAGAATGCCCCCAGGTTCCATCACCAGTACCAAAAAAAAAAAAAAAAAAAAAAAGTAGGGCAGGGAGTGTAGCTCAGAGATAGAATGCCCCTGGGTTCAATCCCCCACAAAAAAAGCTGGTGAGGTGGTGCACACATGAAATCCCAGGTACTCAGGAGGCTGGGGCAGGAGGATCACAAGTTTGGGGCCAACCTCAGCAGCTTATTGAGATTCTGTCTCACAATAAAATAAGAAGAGCTGGGGATGTAGCTCAGTGGTGGGGCACTTGAGAATAAAAAAAATAAAACAGGCTGGGGGTGTAAGTTGGTGGTAGATTCCATTTATTTATTTATTTATTTATTTATTTTTGTGGTACTGGGGACTGAACTCAGGGACGTTCTATCTTCGAGCTACACCCCCAGCCCTATTTTTTATTCTTTATTTTGAAACTGGGTCTCACTAAGTTGTGGAGTGCCTCACTAGGTAGCTGAGGCTGGCCTCGAACCGGATCCTCCAGTCTCAGCCTCCCAAATGCTGGGATTACGAGCGTGCACCACCACCCCTGGCTACACTTTGTTTTTTTCAACACTTATTTTCTTTTTTTGTGTGGTACTGGGGATTGAACTCAGGGACGTTCTATCTTCGAGCTACACCCCCAGCCCTATTTTTTATTCTTTATTTTGAAACTGGGTCTCACTAAGTTTTGGAGGGCCTCACTAGGTAGCTGAGGCTGGCCTCAAACCCGGATCCTCCAGTCTCAGCCTCCCAAATGCTGGGATTACAAGCGTGCGCCACCATGCCCGGCTCCCTAGATTCAATTTACAATACCATAAACAACAAAACTACAATATAGTATTATCCTACAGGCAAAATCTTTTATTCCAGTTAAATGGGCTAAAGTTTAGGTTTGAATCTTCTTTATTACAATGTTGTTGAATCTTTTTTTTTTTTTTTGCGGTACTTGTGATTGAACCTAGGGGAATTCTATCTCTGAGTTTCACCCACAGTCCTATTTTTTATTCTTTATTTTGAAACAGGGTCTCACTAAGTTGCGGAGGGCCTCACTAAGTAGCTGAGGCTGGCCGAGAACCCAGATCTTCCTGTCTCAGCCTCCCAAGTACTGTGATTACAAGCGTGCGCCACCACGCCAGGCCATATAAGACCTGGACCCTTTAGGAATGAAGATTTGGGTTACTCTGTCAGGTAAAGAAGCATGACTAACTGAGGGGCTTCCTGCAAAGAAAATATAGAAAGGGTAATGAAAGAAGGTAGCTATCACATGACCAGTTAAGAGAAACAAGGACGGTAATTGTCATGGGTATTTCTTATTTTCTTATGAATATGTTCGTGTGTGTATAATATCTTTGTTTCTTCACTCTCTCTTTGTTTTGTCATGCAACTGAAGATATTTTGGCTTGGCCAGTCTTGATGGTGCACACACACCTATAATCCCAATACTTGGAAGGCTGAGACAGGAAGATTGAAGGTTTGAGACCAGCCTCAGCAACTTATCGAGATCTTGTTTCAAAACAAAACAAAACAAAACAAAGAAAGATGCACACTTGTAATCCCAGCATTTGGGAGGCTGAGACTGGAGGATCACAAGTTTGAGGCCAGTCTAGGCAATGTAGTGAGACTCTGTTTCAAAATAAAAAAGGACTGGGTATATAGCTCAGTGGTAGGGCACTTGCCCAGCATGTATGAGACCCTGGGTTTGACCCTCAGGGCTGAAAAACAAACAAAATACCCCAAGTCTTTCTATGTTGTGTTTCTCTGGACAAAACAGACTCATACAGTATGCACATAAATCTCCTTAATTATGATCAATAACCAGATTGTATTTCAAATGATGCATATGTCATAATTTAATCATCCTTACTAATACATGATTAGGCTTTTTTCCATTTTCTTCTAATTTCTCTAGTGTAGCAATAAATATCTATATACATACATTGTGCATGTATGTTACTATAACTGAAGACAATCGACTGTGATTTATGAATCACTTGTGTGTGGGTGTGTTTGGGGTGTGTGTATAGTACTAGGGATTGAGCCAGGAAGTGTTCTACTTTTGAGCTATGCCTCAAGTCCTTTTTATTTTTTAGTTTGAGACAGAGTCTTGCTAAGTTACCACATGCCTGCCTCAAACCTGCAATCCTCTTGTGTTAGCCTCCCAAGTACTGGGATGACAGGCATGTGCCACCATGCCTGGCTTGACTTATATATTTTAGAAGTGACAAACATATATGTGCTTTATTTTCTCCAAAGAAAACTGTAATGTATACATTCTTTGAAGGTCAGGCATGTTGTGGTTCCTTAGTGCATATTTTAAAATGACAATAGTTTGCAGATTGGCCAGTCAATTCATGTAGCAAAACTAGCTAAATACCATAGGGACAGTCTCTTCTAGTAGGTCTCTTACACTGTATAAGCAGAGAGAGTAGTGCTTTATGCAGGCTAAAGGACATTGGCTAATTCTTCATAGGAAGCCAAATGAGTCTCCTTAGGCCTCTTCTTGTAACAAACACCCACTAGAATTATGATTTTGGAATCATTTCCATTGCAAATCCCCTCTTTCCACACTCCTTTAAAAGGCAGCTGCAATATTTGGCTTCTAACCAAGACCTGCTGCACCAGCAATTCTCTAAATTTTATTTATATTTCATGTGCAGTATGTTCAAACTCTCACTTCCCAGGTGCCAGATGCTGGTTTGGACACACTCCAGTGGAAAGTGCTCTCTTGTAAAATAATAAAAGTAAAATGCCGAACAAACTGCCTTTTTATACCAGACTTGCACCTATAATACTGAAGCTAAGTACTTTGAAAATGACTTCACTATTTCCTCAACTTTGCAATCCCTGAATTTCCTCTTCACCTACCTCCACCCTAAAGACTTTGTCCTTTGGCTTCCATAGGTTGTAAATGCTTATAGTCCCTTTACATTTTTAATGTTCATTTTTAAATATTTAAAATGAATTTTATGTTTTCAATCATGCCTCACCCATATACTCAGGGTTATTTCAAATATTATCTGGATGAGAAGATAAAGCATTTTAGCACATTTACAAGATGTTTATTTACTTTGTGGTACTAGGGAAAGAAATCTGGGGACATTCTACCACTGAGCTACATCCCCAGCCTCTTTTATTTGTTTATTTTTTATTTTTCTTGTGGTACCAGGGATGAAGCCCAGGGGCATTCTTCCTCGAGTACACCCCCAGCCCCATTTTTCATTCTTTATTTTGAAACAGGGTCTCACTAAGTTGCGGAGGGCCTCACTAAGTAGCTGAGGCTGGTTGAGAACCTGGATCCTCCTATCTCAGCCTCCAAAGTACTAGAATTACAAGCGTGCGCCACCACGCATGACTTTTTTTCTTTTTTTGCAGTTATGCTGTGTCCTAAGGTTCAAATGATCTGAGGAAGCTGGGCGTGATGGCACACGCTTATAATCTCAGTACTTGAGAGGCTGAGATAGGAGGATCACAGGCTGGAGGACAGCCTCAGCAAGTAGCGAGACTGTTTCAAAATAAATCAAATCGGGCTGGGGATGTAGCTCGAAGGTAGAATGCCTCTGGGTTTAATCCACAGTACCACAAAAAAATGATCTGAGGAGCAGCCTATGGTGTGTGTGTTGGGGGGGGGGGGAGATAGGGGGATAGGTGGAGGACTCTGTAAAAAAGTATTCCGCTCAGGTACTGCCAGCATTTTATCTTCACATCTCCGCGGGCTCTGGTAGATCTTTTTTCTTTTCACTCTGTCCACTAGATGGCGGTAGATGCCCAAGAAATAACTTCCAAAACCGTGGCGAGCTGAGAGGGGTTTTCTCATTTCTCATTGAGTTGTTGGTAGTTGAGTTCGAGGTACACTGAAGGCCCCTTTTTTGCAGGTGGGCATGATATCCATGTTTGTTGTGTATGTGTGGATAGGGTTGGTTGGTAGGCCCAAGAGACTTGCCATAGACCACTTGTTACGGAGGTTCTAGCCACCTGGGGAGAATTTTTTGAGCTTTCAACAGATTTTATGTAAGTTATGGAATGAGCCCGGAGAGCAGCCAGCATTTTGAGATGCTGCGGCATGTTTCCTATATTTGTGAAGATGGAAGAGAGCGTTTCTCTGATGGGGCATGGTCCCAGGGACCCGTGCACTGAAATCCCACACCGCGACCTGCAGTCAACCCACAAGTAGTTCAGAATTCTCTCTTGTATGCCTAGCACCCCATCAGAGGCAGCACAACAAATAGAAGAGGAGGCATACTTCTAATATCACAAAACATACACAGAGAAATAACTGCCGAGCAAGACCTAGCCTAATACAGTGACAGTTTGTGGTGAAGACACTAAATCCTATAAAATTTATGAGGGTGAGTGGGGTACCACATGGCCTAAGGGTTAGGCTTGGTGTAGGGAGGAAGAAAAGAAACAAGGAGTACAGAACTGATGGGGGGGGCACCTTCGGAGAAGTCTGGAGAGAGTTCAGAATTGGGAGGGGAGTGGCCAGGCGTGGTGGTGCACGCCCGTAATCCCAGTACTTGGGAGGCTGAGACAGGAAAATCTAAGCAACCTAGCGAGACAATTTCAAAACAAAAATAAAAAGGGTTGGAGGTGTAGCTCGGGGGTAGAATGCCCCTGGATTCAATCCCCAATCTTCCTCTCCCCCGCCCCCCCAAATAAAAAGATTTGGGAGGGGAGAAGAAATAGGGGTAAGAGTGTGGCCAAGTACAGCTCAGCATGGTCTGCAGCCGGTCAGCGGTCCTTCTCCAGGGCTTGCAGGTTATGGTGGAGCGTCCCGGGTCAGGTTTCTTTCGCCAAGCACTGTAAAGTCCGCGCCCCCGCGCTGGGGCGTCCAGGCGCCAGCTGCAGCGGACTTGCCTGGTCCGACCCCGCACTAGCGGCCGGCGCGGCCCGGGCCCGCCACGGAGGGGGCGTGGCGACCGCGAGCAGGAGGGGCGTGGCGTGGGCGGGCCGGTGGGCGGAGCTCTCCTCTCACCCGCGCCCGCCGCCACCGCCGCCGCCGCCTCCGCCAGCCGCGCGGACGGAGGGAGCCTGGTAGCAAGCCACCCGCCAGCCCGCGTGCCGGGGCTGCGGTGGGCCAGGATGTCGGGCTTCCTGGAGGAGCTGCTCGGGGAGAAGCTGGTGACCGGCGGCGGCGAGGAGGTGGACGTGCACTCGCTGGGCGCCCGCGGCATCTCGCTGCTCGGGCTCTACTTCGGCTGCAGCCTGAGCGCCCCCTGCACGCAGCTCAGCGCCAGCCTGGCCGCCTTCTACGGCCGCCTGCGGGGGGACGCCGCGGCGGGGCCCGGGGCCGGGCCGGGGCAGGGAGCCGTGGCGGCGGCGGAGCCCGAACCGCGGCGCCGCCTGGAGATCGTCTTCGTGTCCTCGGATCAGGACCAGCGGCAGTGGCAGGACTTCGTGCGGGACATGCCGTGGCTGGCGCTGCCCTACAAGGAGAAGCACAGGAAGGTGAGCGGCGTGGGCCTGCCGGCGCCCCTGGCCTCCTGGCGCTCCCGGAGCCGGGTCCTCGCCGCCCGCACCCTGCTGTCCCCCTGCCCGCTTTCTCCATCTTGGCACACGTCTCCCCTCCGTCCATTCTCTGAGCCCGCACCCGGATCCCGGATTGGGGCGCCCACGGCAACTCCTAGGTGCCGTTGCCCGGCTGCGCCCGCGCTGGGAAGTTTGACACCCTTTTTCTCCGTGGCTTAAACTGTGATCCCAAGAGCCTTCCATCCCCACATGTTGGGAGCTTCACGTAGGGGTGGCTGCTCTCCAGAATCCCTACTCCCTCTTAACCTCCACCAGAGGTGCAGGGAGGGGGCCCCTTCTCTCAATCACTTGACTCCCAGCGGATACCTGTAGTGGGTTGGGGAGGGCGCTAGCCCCTTACCCATAATGCCCAAACCAGGAAGTTTCCTTTCTTTCCGAGAGAAATCTGCTTTCCTGGGGCCCCCTCCCTCCCCAGGGACTAGGGACCTGGAGGCGGAGTCCGAGGTAAGGCCGCAGCTGGCCGGGTGGAGGGGGCCACTACCCTGACTTTGGGCGAGAAGGGAGCTCCCATCACATCCCCTCTCCTTCCCTCGCTAAATCGGTGGCCTCGGGGGAGTTTTTCATTGTCTGGCTGTCCAGCTATCCTCCCAGGCCCGTCCTTGCAGATTCTTGAGTTTCCTGGTGGACAACTGTGGTCTTGGCATATTTTGAATTAAATGCAGAACTAATTCCATAGATACAGGTTGACTGAAAGAACGAGGATTTGGGGAAATTTATGCTTTGCTGTCAATTTCTTGTTCCTCGAAGTTTGCTGTTGAAATTAGTTTGGGTTCCTGAGGGTTATCTCTTGGTGAAGATGTCTGGTTTTGATCAAGTAAATGCAGGACATTTTCTAATGAATGGCAACAGAGAAAAAGTTTCGGAGTGCTCTTGCTTAATTAATGTGTTTGATGCAGAGTGTAAATTCAGCTCCTTCCCTTTCTGAGAAGAATCTCAGTTTATGGGGTGGACAGGAGGGCTATTCTGGGGTGTTTAGGTTCCTCTAGAGAGGATGGTAACACATGCCATGTGTTTCTTTTATGTGTACACAATCTTGTTGAGAACCATGATTTAGATTTAGTGAGAGCAAAAGGCTTACACTGTGACCCCCAAATGTCTCAAGTAAATCACCCATTCCAAAGCAGCACAAGATACAGACTTGAGATTTACAGTATGAGATATGGTTTAACCAATACAGTGTATAAATTGAACATTGGAAAAACATGGGTTTCTAACCACACAGAGGCAAGACTTTGCATTTTAACCACTTTTTATTTTGCCCATGTTTGATTTAGTTGGCTTGCTGGGGTATGAATATGCATGACCAGTACTTTTTGCTTCAGAATATGGGAATCCTTTGTTTTCTTTGGTTGTTTTTAGGGGGAGAAAGAATGTTCAGAAGGTGATTTTCTAAAAAATATTTTCATCATTATGGCAAGTTTCTGTTGTAGACTGAAGTATGAAACAGTGTCCTTATTGGGCATTACAAATGATTCCTAGCTTTTGAAACCATACAATAAATGGCAAAATGTTACAGACTTAAGGCCCATTGTAGTGTGTGTGTGTGTGTGTGTGTGTGTGTGTGTGTGTGTGTTTTAACTGAAGAGGAAATACAATTGCTAGATAGTAAAAACATGGAGAAAATTGAGATGTTTTGGAAATGCTTAAAGCTTTTTCCAAAAATGGTCGTATTTGATTTGACATAAGCCTTGCCTGTTATCTCTACCCTAGCTAGTCCCTTTGCATGAAAACAAGTATTCGGTAGTCCTCTCCTGGATCAGCTAATTCTGTCAGAATGAGCACCTGGATGACACAGAGGAGTTCTCACTTAAAAATACAATTCTGAATGCTGTACGATCCTAGACCGTGGTATGTTAGCATCTTAAACATTCATTTTGATTTTTTAAGATTTTTTTTGTTTTGCCAGGTGGGGATTGAACCAAGAGCCTTGTGCATATCTCCATCTCCAGTCCCCCCAAATTCATCTTTTGCTCAGAATCTCTCTGACTTACATCCTGTGGTTCACTTTGTTCTCTAAAACCAGACCTGTTTTCAAGGAGGTGGTTTTTACCCCTGCATGTTGGTGAGTAGGTAACTCAAGATCTAATTCCTGGTGATCTATACCAGGTAAAAGGCTCCAGCTGTGTTTCTTATGGAAAACATACTCTTGGAAATGGCAAAAGCTATGTACTCACTTTGAAAGGAATTATTCCCTCCCCCCCCCAAACCAAACAGATGTAAAACAAATTCCACCTCTGTAACTGAGTTTTTGCCTTTCTCATATGAAATCAGGGTGCATAGAAATCTGTGAGTTTGTGATGCTAATTTCACCATAAGAATAGTGAAAATCCAGGGCACCCTCAATTCAGGGAGCTGGATAAGGGGAACACTTAACATTTTGTTGATGGACTTTATTTATGCTGTTTTAAATAAAAATAACTTTAGAAACATAAAAATAACTTTAGAAAAGGGTATTTTGTTTTAAACTGAAAGGAACCAAAGATTCAGCTTACTTTTTTTTTAGATTCTCATTAACATTTGTTCTTTAAAACCATTTGTGTGCTTCTTCCCATTGGGATAACAAAGATATGGTTCTAATTAGTTATTGGCTGGCATTTCTCTAAAGAAAATTGAAAAATTATGGCGGGGAAAGAAAATGCTGTGTGGTATTTCTTTTTTTTCTCCTTTTATTAATTTCTCCTTTATATAGTAAGGAAGTCTGGGGATGACCATATATGTTCAGCCTGCGTTTTGTCTGACTCCTCTCACCTTCCCTGGAGCTGTGAGAAAACACTTAAGTAAAGGGATTCTAGCATCTTTTGCTTTTTAAAAATATTCTGTGTGGAAGGTTGTCCTGTGTCTGCTTATTTAGTGGTAGGTACAAAAGTAATTGAATTGAAGCTTCTTCTTCTTTTTTTTTTTCTTGCAGAACACACACATTATTGTATAGCTGTATAGAAATTGTAATTAGATGATAATACAACTTTGAGTGCATTTATAAGAGCAGTTTTGTCAGGAACCCTGTAATCCTTGAGTTAAGGCGGTGAGGCTTGTTTTAATAAGTAGGTTGGTGAATGTTTTTGAGATTTCTGAAGAGAGAGAATGTGATGACTAGCTGGAAAGTGGTGAAGATTTGGACTTTCAGGAGTTGGTCTGTGCATTTAAATGAATTCAGTTGTCAGAACTAGAGGATCTATCTCCAAGATCCATTTTGGGATCCTAGAGGTAAGCACCAGTCTTAGTTTTAAAGCCACAGGGCCTGGCTCTGCTTGGGCTGGGTGCCTGATGGAAAACATTTGGTCACTGCGGGTCTGCTGACATCAAAGGGTGCAGACCACTGACCTTCCTGTGGACAGGTTTATTGGGCTCTGGCTTAGTCCCAGAACTTTCTGTGATGGAAAAGGAAGAGAAAGTTGGGGCGGGAGAGCAGCAGAACCAGGGGGTGCTGGCCTAGCATCCTGGTCTACCTGCTTTGGCCAGGGGCTGTGGAGCCGTCCTCCCGCTACCCTGTGTGGGCTACTTGCCCCAGCTGCTCAGGATGGTTCTTTTGGTTCAGACTAAATCAGAGGCATGGCCTAGTATTTACCTGAATCCCTTTGGCCCTTTGGGTGGGACAAGATCTGGTCCTAACCCAAACAGTCTGTGCTCTTTCTCAAATTCAAATACTGTAGCCAGAGCTGGATGTGGTGGCACATGCTTGTAATTCCAGTATCAGGGAGGCTGACACCAGAGGATCACAGGTTTGAAGTCAGCCTCAACTTAGTGAGGCCCTCAACAACCTAGACCCTGCTTCAAAATAAAAAAGGGCTGGGGTGCAGCTCAGTGGTAGAATGCCCCTGAGTTCAATCCCCAGTACTAAAACAAAAACAAAAAACTGTAGTCACTAAGAGAATACTGACAGGTCAACTTGTCTTTTCTTCCTATTCACTTTTTCTTTCCTTTTTTTTTTTTTTGAGGTACTGGGGATGGAACCCAGGGACATTCTACCTCCGAGCTATACCCCTATACCTATTTTATTCTTTTATTTGGAAGCAGGATCTCACTATAAATTGTGGAGGCTGGCCTTGAACCTTCGATACTCCTGTCTCAGCCTCCCGGTACTTTTTTTTTTTTTTTTTTTGCGGTACTGGGGATTGAACCCAGGGGCATTCTATCTCTGAGCTACACCCCCAGTCCTATTTTTTAGTCTTTATTTTCAAACAGGGTCTCACTAAGTTGCAGAGGGCCTCACTAAGTAGCTAAGGCTGGCAGTGAACCTGGATCCTCTGGTCTCAGCCTTCCAAGTACTGGAATTACAATCGTGTGCCACCATGCCCAGCTCCTATTCACTTTATTTTTTTTGTTTTTTTTGTGGTACTAGGGATGGAACCCTGGGACTTTGGACCTTCTACCTCTGAACTATACCCCTAGGCCCATTTTTTATTCTTTATTTTGAGACAGGGTCTCACTAAGTTGAGGAGGGCCTCACTAAGTTGCTGAGGCTGGCCATGAACCTGTGATCCTCCTGTCTCAGCCTCTCAAGTACTGGGATTACAAGTGCGCGCCACCACGCCCGGCCTTCCTATTCACTTTTAAGATGGTAAAAGGTGGCGAAAAGGTACAGCTTTGAAAAATAGGGATTTCTGCCCTCTTCATAAAGAGGGTGGACCAGCCAGCACAGGCTCCAAGTGGTGATTGCGTTTCCAGGTCTGGGATCAGTCTAGTGAATGACAGTCCAATTAAAGTAAGAAGAGCCATGTTCCTTGAGGGGCTTTCCCCTTGTTCTATTATTTGTAATGTGTTTTTGGGTTTTTTTGCCTTATTTTTCTTCTCTGTGTAATGGAACAGTCTAGTGGCTACAGATGTAGATTCTGTTTCCCTTGTATGAGTTCAGATGTTGACTCTGCTCATTATTGGTCTTTGTGCCCATGTCGACATCTCTGGGCCATAGGTTCCTAACCTATGTAATGGAGATAACAATAGGACCCGCCTTTTAGGATTGTTGTAAAGACTGTGTGAGAGACTATACTATATTATAGCCTGGCATATAGTAAATGCTACCTATTATTATTTGTTAATAAATTATTATAAAATTTAGTAATCCATTTTACAGCTTGAACCTTTGGAAGGTATTGCATCACAGAATTGCAAAACTGTTGTGGGGTGTATTTGTGTGTGTGGGGGATACTGGGGCTTGGACCCAAAGGCAATCTACCTCTGAGCTATTTCCCTAGGCCTTTTTATTGTTTATTTTGAAACAGGGTCTTGCTAGGTTGCTGAGAGGCTCCCTGTGTTGCTGAGGCTGACCTGGAACCTGTGATCCTCCAGTCTCAGCCGCCCAAGTACTGAGATTACAGGCATGTGGCACCATATCAGGCTTGAGATATATATATATATATTTTTTTTTTTTTAACTTTCCAAACAATGACTTACAAACATGCAAGGGGATATGGTGAAGAGTTGAAAGAATTGCCCTGCAAGAGATTATAATTGAAGAGAAAGAGCTCAGAGAACAACCAACAAAGCAAAAGAATATAAAATACTACTATTTCTTAAAGTTTTGGGAGATTACTGATAGTTACTGAGCTCTGTATTTGTATTTACCAGTGAAACTCTAGACTGCTAATCACTGAAGCCTCAGCATGATAAAGGGTAACAACTAACAGGCCATGAGGCACCCTTCTTGAGAGAAACGATGTACTTGGAAATGGTTCTGTAGTTTCCCAAAGCCATAAGGTGTAGTTCTGGCTGGGGGCACTCTACCTCTGAGCTATACTGGCATCCCTATTTTATTCTTTTTTTTTTTTTTTCGATACTAGGGATTGAACTCAGGGGCATTTTACCTCTGAGCTATATCCCCAACCCTATATTTTATTCTTTATTTTTTGAAACAGGGTCTCACTAAGTTGCAGAGCGCCTCACTAGGTAGCTGAGGCTGGCAGCAGACCCAGATCCTCTGGTCTCAGCCTCCCAAATGCTGGGATTACAAGCGTGCGCCACCACGCCTGGGTCTTTATTCTTTATTTTGAAACAGGGTCTTACTAAGTTGCCAAGGTCCTTGGTAATTTGCTGAGGCTGGCTGCGAATCTGCGATCTTCCTGTCTCAGCCTTCCAAGTACTGGGATTACAGGCGTGTGCCATCATGCCCCATGCCATCCGCTGACCCACAAAACCTGGGCTGGGTGGGTGTTGAAGAATTGCTGGTCTTTAACGTGGGAAATGGATGGTGCTGGTCTGGAGCAGTAGAAACCCCACCTCTCATGGAGCCACCTCCCTTCCCTGCTCTGGAATGCTGTAGGATAGGTTTGCTCAGACATGTAGCCATTGCTGGTTAGCGGCTATCCACAGCTCTTGCTAATAGATTTGTCTTCTGTTATGTATGGAATGTGATTCAGAGCACAGGAAGGAAGGCTGTGTGTGTGTGTGTGTGTGTGTGTGTGTGTGTGTGTGTGTGCACTTCCAACCCTATTTTATTTTTTGCAGTACTGGGGATTGAACCGACAGACATTCTACCTCAGGGCTACACCCCTAGTCCTATTTTGAGTTCTTTATTTGAAACAGGGTCTCACTAAGTTGCAGAAGGCCTCACTAAGTAGCTGAGGCTAGCTTCAAACCTGGATCCTCCCGTCTCAGCCTCCCAAGTACTGGGATTACATGTGTGCACCACCACATCTGGCTCCCAGCCCTATTTTTTAAATTTTGTTTTATTTATTTATATTTATTTATTTATTTTTTTGTGGTACTGAGGATAGAACCCAGGGGCATTCTATCTCTGAGCTACACTCCCAACCCTATTTTATTTGGAAACAGGGTATCAACAAGTTGTAGAGGGCCCCATTAAGTGATTGAGGCTGGCCATGAACCATCGATCCTCCTGTCTCAGCCTCCCAAGTACTGGGATTATAGGCATGTGCCACCACATCGGGCTTTATTTTTTATTTTGAAACAGGGTGTTGCTAGGTTGCTGAGGGTCTTGCTAAATTGCCGAGGCTGTCCTCGAACTTTTGATTCTTCTGTCTCAGCCTCCCAAGTACTGGGATTTACAGATATGTGCCACAGTGGGTTTTTCTTTCTGATTTTCCCCCCAGCCCTTTATCATGCTTCCTCTTGGTAGAGGCCTATTCTGATATCTGCACAAATGGGAGGAAGGAGCCCTGTGCTGTGTACAGCTGGGGCCGGGGACGAACAAGTCCCTTGAGGGTCTTCTTTTTTTCTAACAGGGCTTGAGGGTTCTGGGACTCCAGCTGCCCCTGTTATGAACTAGATATGGCTCCTGACCGCATGATTTCATTTCAGGGGGCAAATGGAGACTTGGCATAGGTTGTGTTTTCTCTCTTCATGATCTGAATTCCCAGTGGTGCACTGTGTTAATCGCCAGGGTGCTTAGTTTTCTGTATTTCATTAATTTGCCATTATGCTTATTCAAAGCCACTCAGACAAAATGGCTATGAATTTAGAATCTTTTCATGAATCCTGATTTTCATGAAGCTCTTGTATCCTGTTGTTTTATCTCTTGCCATTATTTCTTTTCTTTTCTTTCTTTCTTTCTTTTTTTTTTTTTTGTGGTACTGGAGATCGATCTCAGGGGCATTATACCTCTGAGCTACTACACCCCAAGTCCTATTTTTTATTCCTTATTTTGAAACAGGGTCTCATTAAGTTGTGGAGGGCCTCACTAAGTAGCTGAGGCTGGCTGTGTACCTGCGATCCTCCTGTCTCTGCCTCCTTAAGTACTGGGATTACAAGAGTGCACCATCATGCCCGGCTTCTTGCCATTATTTTCAAAGTAAATAAAAAGTTCTAGAATCCTAGAAGCCATCTTTTTAAATTTTTGTTTTTGTTTTTGTTATGGTACTGGAGATTGAACCACTGGGCATTCTACCTCCAAGCTTCATGCCAGTCCGTTCGTTCGTTCTTTCTTTCTTTCTGTACTGAGACAGAGTCTTACAGGTTAAAAAAAAAAAAAAAAAGGTAAAAAAGAAAGAATAAAATAGGGCTAGGGGCATAGCTCAGAGGTAGAATACCCCCGGGTTAATTCCCCAGTATCTCTCTCTCTCTCTCTCTCTCTCACACACACACACACACACACACACACACACATACACACACACACAAGACACAGGGTCTTACTGAGTTGCAGAGGGCCTCATTAAGTTGCTGAGGCTGATGGTGAACCTGCAATCCTACTTAGTCTCCCAAGTATTGGGATTACAAACTTGCACCACCACGCCCAGCTCTTTCTCTCTCTCTCTATTTTTTTGCGGTACTGGGGATTGAACTTAGGGGCATTCTACCTCTGAGCTATACCTCCAGCCCTTTTTTTTTTTTAATTCTTTATTTTTGAAACAGGGTCTCACTAAGTTGCAGAGTGCCTCACTAGGTAGCTGAGGCTGGCCGCGAACCCAGATCCTCCAGTCTCAGCCTCCCAAATGCTGGGATTACAAGCGTGCACCACCAAGCCCAGCTTGTCACTAGGAATTTAACCCAGGTTGAACCCAGGGGTATTCTACCTCTGAGCTACATCCCCAGCCCTATTTTATTTTTTGAAACAGGGTCTTGCTAGGTTGATGAAAGTGTTAATATTTGCTGAGATTGTCCTTGAACCTGTTATCCTCCTGTCTCAGCCTTGCAGGTACTGAGATTACAAGTGTGCACCACCACTCCCGGCTTCTATTTATTTATTTATTTTTTTGCGGTACTGGGAATTGAACTCAGGGGCATTCTACCTCCGAGCTATACCTCCAGCCCTATTTTTTATTCTTTATTTTGAAACCAGGTCTCACTAAGTTGCGGAGGGTCTCACTAGGTAGCTGAGGCTGGCCGAGAACCCGGATCCTCCCGTCCCAGCCTCCCAAATACTGGGATTACAAGCGTGCGCCACCATGCCCGGCTATTTTTTTAAATTTTGAAACAGGATATCTGGGTTGCTGAGGGTCTCCCTAGGTTCCTGAAGTGGGCTTTGAACCTGTGATCCTCCTGTCTCAGCTTCCCAAGTACCCAAGAGCCATCCTTGATTCTTCTCCTGCATCTTTCACATCCTGAAGGTACCGAGTCTGGCTAATTTGACCTTTAAGGCACTCAATGCAGCCCATCTCTCCACTCCTACCATTGCCGAATGGGTCCAGGTTTCCTCTGGACTACTACTACTGTCAGCCTTCTCCCTGGGCTTCCTGCTTCCAGTCCTGACCCCCTAAAGTGGTTCTCTAGACCAGAGCTTCTCTCATGGTGTAGTTAAGAATTATTTTTTATTAATTTCAAATCCATCACACATTGATATATGGTCCTGCTCCACATGACAAAAATCCAGCCTGAGCCACATGTGATTCCTCATATGAGTCCCTGTGCCATCCACCAAGATGAGCCCGCTGATCAGACGCTTGGTCACTGCCCTTTCCTTGAGCTGCCATCATACTCATTTGTAAGTGTCTGCTCTCCGCTTTTGTGCTTAACTTTGTGGTGGACCAGGGACAAACAACTCATAGATGGGCTCTGCTCCTCAGACCCCGCCTTGAGTGGCACTGCTCTAGACTTTTCAGGATGGAATGATAAATTCAGAAACAGCTCTGGAGCCAGGCGTGGTAGCGCATGCTTGCAATCCCAGTACTTGGGAAGCTGAGACCAGAGGATCTGGGTTCACAGCCAGCCTCAGCTACTTAGTGAGACCCTGTTTCAAAATAAAAATTACAAAATAGGACTGAGGGTGTGGCTTGGAGGTAGAATGCCCCTGGGTTCAATCCCCAGTACTGAAAACAACAACAACAACAACAAAAACCCAGCTCTGGGCTGGGGACGGAGCTCAGCGATAGGGCACTTCTTGCCTAGCATGCACAAGGCCCTGGGTTCCATCCTAGCACTGCAAAAAAAGGAAGGGAGGGAGGAAAGACAACTCTGACCTTGCCATTCTCCTGTTGAAGAGTTTCTCAGTAGATCTTCATAGCCTGTGGTCAGTCCAGACTCGAGGGCAGGGCCCTCCCTGCCTCTGCTCTAGGCTTACTTCTCACTTGTGCAGCAGGACTCTCCTGGACTTGCATTTCTGGAATTTGCCGTATTTTCTCTCTTCTTCCCTGTGGCTGTGTTTGGGCTTCCTGGTGTCCCTGCTTTAGGACATTCTTTTGAATTTTATTTTATGCTTGTGTGTGTGTATGTATGTATGTATGTATGTATGTATGTATGTGTGTGTGTGCTGGGGATCAGGCCCAAGGCCTCAAGCATGCCAACCACATATTCTACTGCTAAGCTACATCCCCATCCATCCCCGTCCCTTATTTTATTTTTCTTAATTTTATACTAGTTTATTTAGGGTTTTGTTTTCACTCCTCAGTACATTATTACATATTTCTCAAATACTTTCTCACTCACTAGTTCATCAAGTTCCTGACACCATTTGTTGACAGCTCCTAGACTTTCTGTAAAAGCTTCATTAATTTCAAATACATCTCCAGAGACATGTAGTAATTGTATGCATTTATGGGGTAAAGTGTGGAATTTCCTGTCTCTTCTCCCTCTTAGTGGAATGTTTTGTGAGCTCCCTAGATCCTAGACACAGATTTTTTTTTTTTTTTTT